>PISX010005595.1:0-105449 GCA_004024625.1 Mellivora capensis | reverse complement strand
GTCTCCTTGCTCAGCAGGAAGCCTGCTTCTCCCTCGCCCTCTGCCTATAGCTCCCCCTGCTTCTGCTCTCTTGCTGTCTGTCAAATAAATAAATAAAAATTAAAATTAAATTAAATAAATAATTAAAATTACTAAACACTTAAAAGTAACAAACATGTTGCATGCAGTAACATGAAACAATCTCAAAATACATATGCTGAGTGAAAGAAGTTAGACAACAAAAGAAATACATACAGATGAGTCCACTTATGTAGTCCATTTCCATACAATTTAAAATTTCACTATACTACAATTCATTCTACATATTTAAATATATAAATGCTGTATTATGCCTGTGTAATGATATACAATAGAAAATTCCAGAAAATGACAATAAATCTGTAGTACAGAAAGTTCTGGCTAGTGCTTGTCCAAGGATAAAGGGGTGGAAATGGGAGGAAAGGAAGATATTACCAAGGTGCATGATGAACTGCAGGGCAATGGATATCTTCATTATCCTGATTGAGAAAATGGTTTCATGGTGTATTCATATTTGTCAAAACTCACAAAACTGCCTTCTTTATATACATGCAGTTTGCAGTTTACTATATGTCATTTGTATTTTCACAGAGCATAAGAAAATACGATGTATAACAAGGTGACCCTATGTTTTCACCTCTGAGATATACAAAAATGAAACAGAATGATAAGGTTCTGATTTGAAGACGGGAAATTACACCCAGGCATCTGACTCTTCAGTTCACCCCAATCTTCCACCCTAGGTTCCCAAGGTAATAATAAGATAAGATCTTAAAAGGAAATCCAACACTCAAGGGAAGTACTCAGGCTACAGCAAGAACTCATCCAATTTTCAGAGTTAATTTAGTTGACAGTGTTTCCTTAATAGTTTTGTTTGATCACTAATTTTTCTCTAATCATTGGTGGGTGCCTGTAGTAGAAAGGATGAGGAGGTGACATCAGGCATAGAACATTCCATTCTCTATGTCTGTCTCTCAGGAAGTCCCCAAAGACCTATCTGATGGTTCCTCTATGTGTGCTGAGAACTCACCTGCATTGGGTACTTTTTTAGTAATGTGGATATAAGGAAAATACTGACATTGAGAAGATCAAAGGACTCTAAGGGCTAGAGAAACATTCGGGTAAGAAATGGGGGAGATGCTGAGAGGAGCTAGAAGGAGCAAGGAGGGAGTGGCTGGCCTTTCGGGTTTGGGGGATTCTCTTACCTTATGACTCTCTCCTGCCCCTCCCTGTTTTTCTTTCTTTTTGTTCCTTTCCTTGTCCAAAACAAGGTTTCTAAGCGTTTCCTCTTCGTGGTTATCTCAGGGAATAATTGATAATCCTGCTTCTGTAGCTGGGTTTGCTGTATAGCGAACATGTATTTTGAGGGCCCCTTTCAGGCACTCCTTCCCCAGCACTGTTGCCCCAGCTGCCCAGGTTCATGGAGTTTCTTTGCAAGCAGAACCCAAGCACTTCTTTCATAAATGCTTGGCTGTTTGCCATGCAGATACTTTTTCACTTCAGTTTTTTTACTTCATTTAAAAAAGCAATATATCTTAGGGGCGCCTGGGTGGCTCAGTGGGTTAAGCCGCTGCCTTCGGCTCAGGTCATGATCTCGGGGTCCTGGGATCGAGTCCCGCATCGGGCTCTCTGCTCAGCAGGGAGCCTGCTTCCCTCTCTCTCTGCCTGCCTCTCTGCCTACTTGTGATCTCTGTCTGTCAAATAAAGAAATAAAATTTTTTTAAAAAAGCAATATATCTTAAAGGCAGACATAAGACCAGCGGACTAGAATAAAGAGCCCAGAAATAAGCCCTCACATATATGGTCACATGATTTTTGACCAGAGTGCCAAAACCATTCAATGCGGAAAGGACAGTCTTTTCAACAAGTGGTGCTGGGGAAACTGGATATCCACATGCAAAAGAATGAAGCTGGACTCTTACCCAACACAACATACAAAAAACTCAAAATGGGTCAAAGACCTAAATATAAGAACTAAAACTATAAATCCTTAAAATAAAACAGGGCAAGGGATGCCTGGGTGGCTCAGTCAGTTAAGCATCTGACTTCAGCTCAGGTCATGATCTCAGGGTCCTGGAATCCAGCCCTTGGTGGGCTCTCCTCAACAGGGAGTCTGTCCTTCCCTCTGCCCCTCCCCTGGATCAGGTGTAAATAAGCACTCATGCCCATTCTCTCTCTCTCCCTCTCTAATAAATAAATAAATAAATAATCTTTTTAAATATTTTTTAAAAATAAAACAGGACAAAAGCTCCAGGACATTGGATTTGGTGATTTCTCAGATATGAAACCAAAGACACAGGCAACAACAACAAAGATAGACAAATTAGGCTTCCTGAAAATGCAAAAAATTTGTGCATCAGATGACACTATTAACAGAGTAAAAAGGCAATCCATAGAATGGGGGGAAATATTTGCAAATATCTGATAAAGGATTAATATCCAGAATGTGTAGAGAGCTCCTAAAACTCAACAACATATAATTGATTCAGAAGTTGACAAAAGATTTGAATTGACATTGCTCCAAAGAAGATATATAAATGGCCAATAAGCACATGAAAAAATGCTCAACATCACAAATCATTACAGCAATGCAAATCAAAATGATGATGAGATACCATCTTAAACCCATCATGTTGGCTGCTAAAAACAAAAACAAAAACAAACCCAGAAAATAACAAGTGCTGATGAGACTGTGGAGAAACTAGAACCCTCTTGGGCTGTTGTTAGGAACATAAAATAGTGCAGCTGCTATGGAAAACAGCATGGTTGTTCCTCAAAAAAGTAAAAATAGAATTACCATATGATCTAGCAAGCCCACATGTGTCTATATGTGCCAGAGAATTGAAAGCAGAGTTTTAAAGAGGCATTTACCATGTTCATAGCAGTGTTATTCCCAATAGCTAAGATGTGGAAGCAACCCAAGGTCCATCAAGAGATGAATGAATAACCAAAATGTGGTATATTCATACAATAGAATGTTAATCAGCCTTAAAAAGAAAGGAAATCCTGTCACATGCTACAACATGGAAGAATACTGAGGACATGCCAAATAGAATAAGCTAGTCACAAAAGGGTAACTATTATATGATTCCACCATTAGGTATCCAAATACATAGAAACAAAGTAGAACAATGGTTACCCTGGCCTGAAGGGAGAGGAAATGGGAGTTACTGTTTAATAAGTACAAACTTGCAGTTTTACAAGATAAAAAGAGTTCTGGAGATGGATAATGGAAGTGGTTGCACAACATTATGAGTGTATTTAGTACCACTCAACTTAAAAATGGTTAAGACTGCAAATTTTACGTTGTATGTATTCTCCCACAATAAAAAAAAAAAGAGGGGAAAATAATATATACCTGAACAAGTTAAAAACAATTTAATACTGCTTTTCCACAAGCCACCAAAGGAAGGGGGTGCATGGGGCACTGTCGGTCAAGTGGGCTGGGCAGCAGCATCTGCTGGCCCGTCACTGGGCTCTTTGAGGTGCAGCCGAGCCTATGAGGTGAAGATGAATGAAGGTCATCCTGATATTTTTCAGAAACTGCTCACAGGACGGCTGTGATAAAACCACTGGGAGCACAACTGCATGTAATGAGCATATAGGTAGCTGCAGATGAATATTCAAGTCCCAAACTTTCCTGGTTATAATTCATTCCCTAGAGGCATGCAGTTGGAAGGAAAAATGAAGAATTGGTCAAGAAGCCATGAATTGAAACACATGATGAAAATTAGTATTTTATTTAACATTGATCGCCTCACAATAAATTATGTAGAAAAATACATGTTTGAGTACTTGTAATTGCTGGGCAATAAAGTGTATTATCTTTTTAAATTTTTTTAAAAAACCACAATTCAATACCAAAATATATATATATTGTAAAAAAAAGAATTCTCCCTTCATTCACCCACATTTACCAGTGGTCCCTTTCCCATAGGAGCCCTGAACTTGCCTCATACACTCTTTGGAGACTCTCACACATGTAACATTCTGGACACTGTGTCTGGCTTTCTTGGCTTTGACTTAGCCCTGTGTCCTGATGTGTTTCATATGAAATTACATAAAACGTCATTATTTTTAATGTTTGCACACTGGCCCATTTTATGAGTGCATACTTATTATTCCATTTGCATAAAGTTCCTAAATAGGCAAAACTAACCTTTGGTACAATTCAGGAAAGGAGTCACCTCGGAAGAGGAGCGGGGCTGCGACTGAGGGAAGCGGGTAGCTTCTGGGGTGCTGGTCATGCTCTGTTCTTAAACTCAGCAACGGTTATACAAGGGTGCCCACACTGTAACAATTCACTGAAATGTGATTTCTGCACTTTTCTGTACAATGTGCCTCACTTTCACCCAATTTAATTTCACAGTTTAGTGGGAAAGTTCTAAGGAGAAGAAAATAACTATGGCTCAGTTTGGCAAATGAATTTGGGACCCGATCCCTTGCACCGCTGAGGCAGCAGACCCCAGCGGGGCGGGAGGCTGCCAGCAAGCTGACCCCAGCCGTCGCGGGCTGGAGACCCCCGGGCTAGTTCCAGAGTTGTGAGGCCCCTCGGCACCCACATCTGCAAAATGGGAATAAGAATACAGCTACCTGACGGTTAGTGCAAGGATTTCATAAAATCTATGTAAAACGGGTAGAAGGGCTCCGCAAACACATAGCAGGCGTTCGACTAACGCCAGCTACCAAGTTACCACAGAACTGAAATTTTTCCACGGAAAAGGATTCTCCCCGTGCTCAGTAAAGAAAGGTTCTGGGTAAAATATCCAGACCCGGCCTCCTCGGGGACTACGCGCTCACGAAGTAGCGTGGTCGCAGGTGCTGCCACTCGGGAACGAAGTTTTCCTGGACAGGTGACTCTCAGACACCCCCTTCCTTCTGCCCGGGTCTCCTTTAAGGGCCGAGCCAGGACGTCATCCCCCCACCACCCCCGCCAAAACCCCTCAACAAGGCGCAGCCTATCTTGAAAGCGCCCCGGCAGTACTTCCGGGAGGCCGCAATTGGCTGGTCAGCACACGGAGGCCCCGCCCCTTGGCCCGCAGCGGGCCCCCGGCGCCCGCCGTCAATCCGCGCAAGTGGGAGCGGTGATTGGCCGGGATGGGGGGCGCGCCCTCCAGCTAGCCCCGCGGGGCTGGCCTAGGCTGCGCGCGCGGGATGGGCGGGGCGCGGCGCGGTGCCTAGAGCGGCCGTGGTCCAGGTCCGCAAGCCCGCGGGTTCTTCCTGCAGCCCCCGGCTGGGCAGGGCCGGCCGGGCCCGGCCATGGAGTCCTACGACATTATCGCCAACCAGCCCGTGGTCATCGACAACGTGAGGCCCGGCAGTCGGGGGGAGGACGGGCGTCCTGCCCCCGGGGGCGCACGCGGTGGCACCGGGAGGGGGCCCTTGCCGGTCTCGACTAGCCCTCCATGCACTGTCCACCCTCCACGTCCGCCAGGGGCTCTCCTGCTCAGTTGGCTGTGTAGCCCGGGTCCTGGAGCCAGCCCCTCCAGTGTAGCGAAGCTCCCCGGGCCCGGCGGGGAGGTGCTGGAGACGCAGGGGACCCATCAGTCTGGCGGCACTTGATCAGCATTGGGAGTGCTCGAGTGACAGCCCATCGGCCCAGTCATGCACCCGTGTGTTAGGCCTGAGGACGCACTCTGGACCCTTCTTGGTTTGGGGGGTTGGTGGGGTGTCACTGGTTAGCTTTCAGCGCCACCCCCTTTAGCCCCTTCTTGGGCTCTGGCTGCCCTTCCTCGTAGAAGAGGAGAGACAGCATTTGCCCTTTTGCACGGTGCTGGCCTGATATTTCAGAAAGAGTTCTCTTGGTGACCTCTACAACAGCACCCACCAGGAGGCTGTAGCTCTTAGCAGGACCTCCAGAGTGGACAGTCCCTACTGTGCTCTTTGACTGGAAAATATATATATATATTGTGTATATAGGTTGTTCTGCCAACCACATATCCATCATCACCTGGTTGGCCCCTTGGCTACTTTGACCCTCTCCTTAAGTACTCCTCGCCCATGCCGAGCAGAAATTCCACAGCTAGCAGGACAGTGGGGAGAGTTCAGGACTACTCTTCCCAGGACCCAAAGCAGTTTGGGATAATGGTTTGGAAGCTTCGGAGAAAAGTTGCCAGGGTTCCTTATGGTGGTGTCCTTCAGCACTGGCGCAGCATGTTTTCAGCTGCCCTCTGAGGATTTCTGGCCTCAGAACTTTCCTGTCCATGAGTGGAAAATGAAGGACAGGAGATCTATATAGATCTGCCCCTCACCGAGTATCTGCCTGAACTGTGTGTGGGTTGGAGTTTTTGATTATGGCTCACTCCTCTTTCTGGGATGTTTCTCCTCCCACATGACCCCCATTAATCCTGAATGGGGTTTTTTTGTTTGTTTTGGGGTTTTTTTGTTTGTTTTTGGGTTTTTTGGAGTATGCATGTGGGCTCCTTGAATCACAGCAGGGGATGTTTAGTAAGAAGGCTAGAACTGGGTTCGGGGGTCCTCTCCAACAGGCTGTAGCCTGGAAGGACGAGGACACTTCCTTGGTCAGCAGATAATTCACTTAGGCTAACCAACAACCTTAGGAGTTCGGAGGACAACCTGCCTGGTCCCTGTGGGCTTCTAGCCCCTCCTCTCTAATGTGAGGATATTTATCTCTGCTCTGCAGACCCAAAAGGTTTGACGGTGATCTGTGGGAAGTGAGGTTGGAAGGCTGATTCCTTCATTAGTGGGAGGTTTCTAGATGCCAGGTTCCCTTTAAGATCCCAAGTCCAGTTTCCATGCTGGAGCAGTGGCAGGACCAAGTTCTTTACCAGTAGTCTTTGGAGAAGCCACTTGAAGAGAGGTGCCAGCTGGTGCTGTGTACACAGTGATCTTCCCGGGTGGGTCCTGTATGTGGTCCATGTCTGCTGGGGTGGGGGGTAGGGATGGCCAGGGGCTATTGGGAAAAAAACATGCTTGGAGGTTGCCTCTAGCTGACTTTTGGGAGCAGCTTGTGCTGCTATGGGTTCCTCCTGCCTGGAGCTGACCCTAGAGTGTGCAGAGAAGGATGTACTTCATGGTTTTTCAGTCTGCACCATATTGACGTTTTGAGCTAGGTAATTCCTAGAGTGAGGGGCTGGCCTGTGTATTGTAGGATATTTAGTAGCATCCCTGGCGTCTACCCTCTCGATGCCACCAGGCCTCTCCCTCTGCTGTCCCCTCCCCAGTCTCCAGACATTGTCACATTTGGGAGGAGGGGTGCAAAATCAACCCCTGGTTGTGAATTACTGGTGTACTTATAAATGATCTTACCCTCTTGGCAGGATCCCAGCCTTCCTCCCTGGGCTGCCTCTACTGCTGGGCACTGCCTTCATCTGGAGGTGTATGTCAGGAGCTAAACATTGTTTTTCCTTGCAGGGTTCGGGGGTGATCAAGGCTGGCTTTGCAGGAGACCAGATTCCTAAATACTGTTTCCCAAACTAGTAAGTGTTGGTCAGGCAGCAGCCCTAAACTTTTTGTTGGATTCCTGGAAGAACATTGGCACTGTGTCACACCTCTGTTGGAGGCCAACTCTTGCCCCCGACCTATAAGGGGAAACACCAGATTGTGAGGCCAATGCTGTTACTGGCTCTGGAAGGACAAGACAAGTGCTTGGGCTTCCTCCTCTTTGAATTCTGATTCTGGTCCCTCCTTGAGCCAGGCAGGCAGGAGAAGCCACCAGCATTCTCTTGAGAACAGGTATAGCAGCAGCAAGAATGGAAGGGAGACATCTCTGGGAGAAAAACCTAAACTCAGAGGAGAAAGAGTGGGGCATTAATGCACAGCCATCCCTTCCTCCCAGGAAATGTTTCTTTCAGGGCTTGTTTATTTTCCAGCTCTAGAAAATAATGGGTTTTGGTCAAGGGGAGTGTTCCCTGAATGGAGCTAGTGACAGCAGGGCTAAGGTGGGGTCGGAAGCACAGAGGAAACCCAGAGTGCTCCTTCGGCTACCGTAGCCCATCAGGAAGTTTTCCCTAGGTGGTGCCTCTTCTCAAATCCTGGAGGCTTTAGAGGGATTGGCCTAAGCAGGGGCATTGGGAGGGCCCCAATGTGGCTGGCTATACCAAGAACCCCATGCTTGGTCTGGGGACAGGGCCAGCTTGGAGCACCAAGCATGCAATAGGGCTTCAGCTTTCTTTTCTGAACTCCACTTAAGTACAATTAAAAGTTCCTACTGATATGCAGGGAACACTGGTCAAATTTTAGAATGGTAGCTTGTCCAGTCTTCCAAGAACTGAATCTGTATCTTGAAAGCCCTGGGAGTGGGAAGGGGCAGGATCAAGTGAATGAGAGAAGGGTGCACAAGGGAGCCACGACCTGACTTCCTGGGACCTTGGTCCGCAGACAGTGCCAGCAGCCCCACCCTCCTGAAACCATGGGTGTGGGCTGAGTCATTGTGGCTGTAGAAGCTGACCCTCTGCCAGGGCTGGACCCTGGAGGGCCAAGATTCCAGAGCTCTCAGCCCTCTCTGGGACGGAGGGTGGGTAACAGAAAGGATACCTTTTCTTCTGACCCTGAGCATGCCATCCTGCCAAGGCCTGCTCTGTGGGCCCATATCCCCTAGGCCTGGGTTCTGGCCTTTGCTGTATGGCCAGATGCTTTGGAGTAGATACCATTTTGACCATAGGAGTTAGACTTTGGTTTTCCTGGACGTGGGCTCACCCACACCCCCTACCCACCTTGCTGACTTGACTTGTCCTTGCAGTGTCGGGCGTCCTAAGCACATGCGAGTGATGGCTGGAGCCCTGGAGGGGGACCTCTTCATTGGACCAAAAGCAGAGGTAACACCTGTGGAGCCTGCTTTGCCTGGGCTTGGGGTCTTCATAGTCCCGGGAACGTGGGCTCGTGGTCAGAGCTATACCTCCCAAAAGGAAATCTCTGTTTTCTGGGGCCATCTGTCAGGTGTCTTCCTGGACTCTCAAGGCTCCAGCTCAGAAGTACTCTGAGATGGCATGATGGTTCCTGTTAGAGGAACACACTACTTCACGCCCTGTCTTGTAGAGCGAGGCAGCTACAGAGGAAAGAGTTGATTAAAAAGGGACTCAAGAGTCTGGCTCCCTCAGCCTTGATGACTGATAGAAATGAGTGTCGTGGGGCCACCTTTTACACTCCAGGTGGGGTGACTTGTCTATGCTGCAGGGCCAGAGGGGGCCCCGGAAAAAGGAGTGAAGGTGTAGGGGGTAGCAGCAAGCAGCACTGGGGGAACACAGTTTGGGGAGAGGGGGCGAGCCAGGGGTACAGAGATGCAGGCCTCTCCAGAGATGGAGTCAGTAGGAGCCATGGCCGTGGGTGAGAGAGGTCAGGTGTTTGGTGAAAGGGGGCATGCTCTGGGAGGACACTGAAGGGCAGGTCTGTGCAGGACACATGAGCAATGGCTGAAGAGCTGGAAGGAGCAGTGAGTGACAGGTGACCACAGGAGAAAACAGCATGGGATGGGCCACAAGGCAGCTCCTGGTGCCATAGCAGTCACCACAGAATGGTGGGGAAGGAAACTGGGCAGCGTGAGGAGAGAAGAGGGGAGAACGTGTTGGCAGCAAGTAGAGAAGCCCCAGAAGCACAGCTGGGGAGGACTATGATAGGAGGGAGCATGTCACCACCCTCTCTGTCTCCTGCCAGTTGGAAGCTGACTGGGCTCTGAGGGCCTGAGAAGCTGCTGCTGGACAAAAGAGGCCTGTGCTGAGTTCAGGACCTGCCACCAGCCATAGGGACACCCAGGAAGTAGTGGTGGTTCTGTTCAGGGCAGATGAAGGGCGGCTTCCAGGACGGCAGAAAGCAGTTGCAGGAGAGGGGCCGGGCACTTCTGCCGATCTTCCCCCCTTCCCCTGCAGGAGCACCGAGGGCTGCTAGCCATCCGCTACCCCATGGAACACGGCGTGGTACGGGACTGGAACGATATGGAGCGCATCTGGCAGTATGTCTACTCCAAAGATCAGCTGCAGACTTTCTCCGAGGAGGTATGCCAGCCAGCCCCACCTGCCAGCCTCCCAGTTCCCTGTTCTGCCCTCTCCCTGGTCAGCCCTTCCCGCTTGTGCTGCCACGCTTCCTCTGCATTTTATTAGGGCCTGCTGCCTCTTCATGGTGTGTGTGGGGGTCCACACAGTTGGTGGCTGCCAAGTAGAGTTTTCCAGAGAAAGCTGGGTCTTGGGAGGAGGAACTGCTGGCAGACAGTGGGATGTTACCCTTGGGAACGAGAGCAGACCGCAGCTGCCTGTGCTTGCAATAGGCATTTTGGCCAACAAGAAGGATTCTTTTAGGGCCTAGGATGTGGTCATATGCCTAAACCTTGCCATCTCTTATAGCATCCTGTGCTCCTAACGGAGGCTCCACTCAACCCAAGTAAGAACCGGGAGAAGGCAGCAGAGGTGTTCTTCGAAACCTTCAACGTGCCAGCCCTGTTTATCTCCATGCAGGCCGTGCTCAGCCTGTGAGTGCTCCCTAAGCCCTAGAGTCCCCTGAGCCCCCTTCCTCCTTCTGGCCATCCTCCTGCTTATGTCAGACTAGCCCATAGAAACAGCTCCCTGGTAACTGTTCCTTTCAGGAATTCCTCAGGTTCCTTTTTGAGACCTGATAAAGCAAATGTCCCAGGGTCCCTTCCAGGGGTGAGGAGGTCCCCATGCCTCAGTGGTTGAGGTGAAGGGATGCTGACTTGGTGACAGGTATGCAACAGGACGCACGACGGGTGTGGTTTTAGACTCAGGAGATGGGGTCACTCATGCTGTCCCCATCTACGAGGGCTTTGCCATGCCTCACTCCATCATGCGGGTGGACATTGCCGGCCGTGACGTCTCCCGCTATCTCCGGCTCCTGCTGCGCAAGGAAGGAGTTGACTTTCACACCTCAGCCGAGTTCGAGGTTGTCCGGACCATCAAAGAGGTGACAGAGGGCAGGAGGGTATGGAGGCAGGCTGGGTGGGGCGATGGGCAGTGGCGGCCCCAAGGTGCAAGGTTGAGCCCCGGGCGGGCGTAGGTTTCCCAGTTGCAGCCTTCTGAGTGTTGTGTCCTTGCCCTCCACAGCGAGCCTGCTACCTATCCATCAACCCACAGAAGGACGAGGCTCTAGAGACGGAGAAGGTGCAGTACACCTTGCCAGACGGCAGCATGCTCGACGTAAGTTGCCGGGCCTGGCGCTGGGTGGCAGAGGTGATGCTGGCATCTAGAGGAAGAAGAGGCCCGTCCCCCTCAATCTTGTGTTCCAAAGGTGGGGCCAGCGCGCTTCCGGGCCCCTGAGCTGCTGTTCCAGCCAGACCTGGTAGGTGATGAGAGTGAGGGGCTCCACGAGGTGCTGGCCTTCGCCATCCACAAGTCCGACATGGACCTTCGCCGGACGCTGTTCGCCAACATCGTGCTGTCAGGTGGCTCCACGCTTTTCAAAGGTACCACCATTTGGGAGGTGGTGCTCAAGACAGCACTTAGATGGCACCCCACTCCCTGGAGCTTGGCACGTGGCCCATTTTCTGTTGGCTTTTTAGTACTTGGCATTTGTTGTTTTTTAAGAGAAAGACTGTAAGTTAGGTTTTATTGACTTTTCAAGTAGGTGCTGCATTCACATAAGATCTAAAATGTGTGAGATGACATCTCCCTTTTCCCACTGTCTTGATCGCCCCACTCCTGCTCTCTCTTGGGCAGTTACACAGCCCTCAGCTGTGTGGGTATAAGCAAATGTGCATTACCCCTTGCTCCTGCTTTTATGCCCATCATAACATGCTCCCCAAGCAGCACACCATGTATGTTTCTTGGAGCCCCATATCTGGAAGATCTTTCCCCATTCATGTGAGCTCCTTCAGATAGCCATGTGGCATTTCTGAATGAATATGCCACTTCCCCCATTGACCTGCCAATGGCCTGTGAGGTCGCTGCAGCCATCTCTCTAATCCCAGAGGTGCTGCATCCGATAACCTCACGTAATAAGAATATCCCTAAAGGGGATATCCCAGGAGACTTGCTGAGTCAGAGGGTGGACACAGGTTCTTGTTAGCTGGTAGGTCAGTGGGAATCCATCAGCGCCCTCCCAACACTGCATGTGATCTTGGCCTCTGCAATGGGCAGAAATGGTAGATGTTTTCCCCTGATTTGTCATTTACCTTTGACTTTGCTTTGGATGGAAGAGTGCAGAGGCCAGACCAAGCTGTGTGACTCGGGGTTCCCTCTCCCGCTGCCTGAGGAAGCTGGGCCCATCTCAGGCATCGTGCTGGCTCTTTCCTGCCCTTGGGATGGCTCGCCCCCATCCTTGATCCTGGGAAGAACTACTAAAAGAAGCAGCAGCACTACTAAAAGTGGCAGCAGCTAGGGGCACCAGAGGGTGAAGAAGGGGGTGCTAGTATAAGGGGGTTCAGATGTGGGCCCTGGGCTCAGACAGCCTTGTGTTCACAGGCTTTGGTGACCGATTGCTAAGTGAAGTGAAGAAGCTTGCCCCAAAGGATGTCAAAATCAAGGTGAGGTTACAGGGAGCCCCATAGGGCATGCAGGTGCTGGGCAACCTTGACTGGGGGAGGAAAGGGCACATGCCACCTCCAGACAGCTCAGCTCATCTGCCTCCTCCGTGTTTGGCTGCTCCCACTGCTCCCCACTGATGCACATGCTACCTGGCCTTGGGCCCTGAGGAGAAGGCTCTAAAGGCTGGGGTAGGGGCTGCCGTGTGAGGAGGGGCAGTTATATTGCTGCTTTTTCCCTCTAGATTTCGGCCCCACAGGAACGGCTGTACTCCACATGGATCGGGTGAGGCGGGGCTCACGGGGTGGGCTCTGGGAGGAGACCATTGGTGCAGGCCAGGTGGCAGTGGGGGGTGGGAGGGGTTTCCTCCCAGGTAAAGGAGATGGGGCTCTGAGTGCCCAGAAAGGGTCCATGGCCCAGCCTTTGGGTCCACAAGAGTCTATCCCTCCCTTCTCACAGTGGCTCCATCCTGGCCTCGCTTGATACTTTTAAGAAGATGTGGGTATCCAAAAAGGAGTATGAAGAGGATGGCTCCCGTGCTATTCATCGTAAAACCTTCTAGTGCCCAAAGAGGTGCAGAGTGTTAGGAGAGTGGGAGGAAAGAGGACTCAGAGCCCTTAACCTTTGCTGGTCTGGGCTCACATCTCAGGCCTAGGGTCCCCTGCATGCCCTGAACCCCGGGCAGGTGGGGTAGCCATGCTTCCCTGCAGCCCTCCCCTGCAGACGTGCATGTGTGTGCACACGCGTGTGTGTGTGTGTGCGCGCGCACACACACACACACACAGTAACATTTAGCTGCATGGATGGAGTCATGAGCTGGAATTTAGGAATTGAGAAGCCTAGCTTTGGATTGTTCCAGGGATCTCCCATGGAAGGGTCTTGCTCTGACCCTTGGGGCTGCTTCCCCAGACTCCAAGGCCAGATACCCAACATCCCCGTTTCCTTTGACAGGATCCCTCCCAGAGCCAGAGTGCCTGGATGCCTGTGTCGCTAGGCTTGAGGCAGAGGGTGTAGGGGTAGGCAGCGGCTCCCCACTGGTGCGTCACTGCTTCCTGTGCCACACCTAGGCATTCCTTAGCCTATCACATTCAGTCCTCCTGTCTTCCCAGGGGGATGCCTTGGTGTGGACTGAGGCCTGGGCAATCTTCCATCCCTAGCCAAGGGTCTGGCTCAGGATGACCCTTTGGAGCCAGGGCAGAGGATCACCGGGTCCAGGTGGCCACAATTCATTGTGGTCTCCTCTTAAAGCACTTCATTGACACTGCTCCCTCTCCTTTACCTTAGTGCCCTGGATGGGAAGGGGTTAACAGTCTTCATTTGTTGAGAGGAAGCCACTTAATCTGGAGTCAGACCTAGAGAGAGTAAGGGGGGCACATTTCCTTTTCCCACCTCTCCCATGAAGGTTTTCACTGACCTTGTGGCTAGGACCCCTACTTCCCTCTCCCAGATATGTACAATAATTTAACACAGTTGCCTGAAAACTTTTATAAATCATTATAGTAATAATTGTGGACAAGCCGTAGTGCGTGGCTCTGTTTTCTTGTGGTTCTTTGTGTTGTTTTTCACTCATCTGTCCCTGGGGACTTGGAGAGAAAAGGACCGGCAAGAAGGCTCTAGCTCAGAAACCTGAGGGTTTGAGCGTTTGAGGGGTTGGCGGGGCAACGTGGCACAGGAGGCCCCAGGAGGTTGGGCTCTCAACATGGTGGTAGAATTCCCCAGCCTCATTATGCACTTGCTGTAATCCACCAGGAGGAGCAGAGAACAAGGCTGCCTTAACTCGGCCTTACTCCTGTATAGGACCTCATGGCAGGCAGGGCTGGGGCTCGGGGCATCTGCACCCACCCATTCTGTTTGGGCAGCTCTGCTGGCCTGCTCAGACATGGCCGAGGCTGACAGACCCAACAGTAACGCGGGCTCAGGGCTAAGGCCAGATGGAAGGGGACTGCTGGGGGAGGTAAGGCTATGTTGATGAGCTAAGCTCAGAAGGAAGAAGCTAAGTGGCAGGGCATGGGAGGGTACAGAGAAGCATGAGTTTGGTGACTGCCTGCCCTTTCCTTCCTTCATCAGGAATTTGGACACCTGGAGTATGTCCAGGAAGGTATCACAAGTTCGGGGCCAGTGGTAAACGAGTCTTTGCCCCCAAAAATGTATGGGTCAGGGGAAAATGATGAACTGGCCATTTTGGTAGCACTGTGGGGCCGGGAGGAGGGGCATCTAACCCAGCAGGTGGCAGGCTGACTTGCATGGGTTCACATGGGGTTAGTGTTCCAGGTTGAGGTGAGAGCTCAAGGGACCAGTGGGGGCCTTGAGAGAAGGGCATGGACCCAAGTGATGCAAAGTCAGCAGGGAAGGGTAAGTGGCCGTCTCTGTTTATAATGCAAGATAAACCTGAAAGGGATGTTGGGGCCAGCACATGGAAGGCCTTGAGAGGGTTTTTAGCTGTGTCCTGGGTGACAGGTAGCCAGCCATGGGAGGATGGTTGTCATAGCTATGTGTTGAAGGCATCCGGAGTTGGGGCTGAAGGAGGGCCAAGAGCTGAGATCAGGTCGTAGTGAGAGCTGACTGAGGCCTATTGTCACAGGGCATTTTATGAGGCTTTGTGGTCACAGAGTAGTTAAGCCTGTACGTGCCCTCAAGAGGAAAACAATTTACAGAGAACCCTTTTTGGGGTTGGGTTCATGGTACCACTTTCCCCAAATTTACACAGATTTGGAGCATTATTACTTTGACTCCTCCCTTTTCATTACCTTCTCCACTTTATGCCATTTACCAAGTTCTGTTGGTTCTTCTATAATGCCTTTCCTACCTGCCACTCCCTTACTGTGACGGCCTCCACCATCCGGTCTTAGAACGCAAGCTTCATTCTACTCCCCTACCCAGTCCATTTGCTCTTGGATTTCAAGCCCACATAGCCTTGGTTCCACCACTTCCTAATCCAAAATGTCAGGCAGTTCTCCACTGCCTGGCAGAATAAAACCAAACTGACATGACGCAGGTAAAATCCCCTTCATGAACTACATGCTGCATTAAGTTTAGGCCCGTTGGGATCCATTCCTTTCCTGTTTTGGGTTCACACATCATCATGCTTCGCTCACCAGCTTCTACTCTGCCGGGAATGACTTTCCTTCATGTCTGTCAAAATCCCATATAAGGCCAAGCACAATGCAGCATCCTCCCGGTTCCCTCTTCCAGTAGGGACAATACGTTACAGACCTCTGGTCATGCCAGGTTTCCCACTGTTGGAGAAAAACAAAATAAAAAGGTGGTAAGGCTAGAACTAATTTGGTGGTGCTGGATTGGGATTGGATGTATGGACTCATGGTTTTTAATACACATACAGATAGATGCTGAAATAAATAGGCCTCGGTGTGTGAATGCTAGGGTTAGAATGTATGTGTGGATTTCCCAGTCCTGTCTGCTCAGAGGGCCTAGGCACAGTGGCACCCCAGGAGCAAAGGCACAAAAGTGTCCAGATCGGGGCTTCTAAATACCACCATTCAATAAAAGGAATCAGAGCTCCGTGGAGGAATTCCAATCTATAGCAGAGAAAGTAGTGTGGTACCACAGAGTAAGGAAGTGCCCCAGAAAGGAGGGGGCTTGTCTTAAGGACACAGAAACCAACTTGAAGGAGTACCCAGTGATCAAATCTGTGGTGGATTATAAGCCATAGAATAAAATATTTATGAGCCCACTCTGATATAAATTGAATAGATGTATACATAGGGGCCCAGAAACAATTCTTCCTTACATTAGTTCAGTTCCTGTAGAAGGAATAATAATGGAAATCACCACAGGCAGGGAGACACTCTAGTACTAATTGATATAGACAAAAATGGATGCAAACATTAGTGAGCAAAAGCAAGGACATTTGCATTGCTTCAGAGTACCTCCCCACAAGGTAACTAGTAACTGCAAAAAGGAAAAATAGTAACGTTATGGCTGAGAAACCTAGTGGACAGCACCTTAAACCAATGATCAAAGTGTGCATCCCCAGTCATTAGTCACTGTCTCCTGGGGTGATGCCCTTAGCGCTGTGTCACCTGTGCTATTCCCATCACTTCAGTCTGGCCAGAACAAATAGGCAAACCCAAACTCAGGGCATCCTACAAATTAATGGACCAGTTCTCTTATTCAAAAGTGACAGGTTATGAAGGTAAAATAGCAACTGTCACAGACTGGAGAAGACTGAGGCATGACAGTGAAATGCAATGTGAGGTCTGGGACTGGACGGGGTCCTTACTGAGAAAGCCGGCAAAATTAGTGAATAGCACTGTGTCAGTATGAATTTCCTGGTTTCAATCATTGTGCTGTTAACATTAGGGGAGACTGGGTGAAGGGTAAATAGGAACTCTGTGCAGTCTGTGCAAATCTAAAACTACCTCAAAGGGAGGGGGTGCGGGGGTGGGTAAGAGCTCAGGCCCAAGCTTAGTGTTCTGCATTCACTGTCCTGTCACCACAACTAGCTAGGTGCATAATCCTGAGCTTTCCTAGGATTCCCCATCTCTACTATGGGGGTGATAATAATAGTACCTACCTCATGGGTTTATAAACAGCCTGGAAGGTTGAGCCTGGAACATTTTGTGCGGAAGATTAAAAAAGTGCTCAAAGAATGATAGGAACATGGGGCGCCTGGGTGGCTCAGTGAAGCCTCTGCCTTCAGCTCGGGTCATGAGCCTGGAGTCCTGGGATCAAGCCCTGCGTCGGGCTCTCTGCTTGGCAGGGAGCCTGCTTCCTCCTCTCTCTCTGCCTGCCTCTCTGCCTACTTGTGATCTCTGTCAAATAAATAAATAAAATCTTTTAAAAAAAAAATGGGGGCGCCTGGGTGGCTCAGCGGGTTAAAGCCTCTGCCTTTGGCTCAGGTCATGATCCCAGACTCCTGGGATCAAGCCCCGCATCAGGCTCTACTCAACAGGGAGTCTGCTTCCTCCTCTCTCTCTGCCTGCTTCTCTATCTACTTGTGATCTCTGTCAAATAAATAAATAAAATCTTTAAAAAATAAAATAAAATAAAAAATTAAAAAAAAAAAGATAGGAACATGTCAAAAGGCCGTAGGCATCAACTTGAAGAAGCTCCGGTCAGCCAAATTTGGAACAAACTAAACATCAGAAGCTAAATACCAGTTATGAATTATAATCCACTGACTATAATAAAGCATGAGTCCATACAGACATAAATTCATCAAAGTTCTGATGAGCGAGTAACATCTCAGTGCTGCCCCCATAAGATACTTACTAAGGAGCAACTGCACAGTGAGGAAGTCTGGCAGACATTAGTTTAATCAGGCGACCAAAGTGAACCCTATCAGCAGTGGGACAAGGTGACATCAGATGCCTAGTAAGAAGAGTGTGGAATCACCTCTGCAGTGCTTGTGCCCAGGACACATAATCCTGAACCCAATCCTCAGGGAACATCAGACCAAACCGAGTTGTTGGTGTAATTTTTCAGAAGTGTCAAGGTCACAGGAGTCAGGGAAAGACAGGAACTGTTCCAGAGTGGAGACAACTAAACGGACAGGACAACTAAAGGCAACATGTGATTCTGAACTGGCTCCATAAAGGGCATTACAGGCACAGTTAGCAACCTTGAATAGGGTCTGAGCATTATGGCAGAAATGCATAAACTGTAACTTCCTGATTTTGATGGTCATATTGTAGGTATATAAAAGAATGTCTTTGTAAAACACATACACGGAAGTGTGATGGGGCATCGGATCAGCAGCTCATGCTCAAACTGTTCCAGCAAACAAGTTCTTTATTCTGTACTTGCAGACCTTCATACTGTCAGAGTGAGGCTCATCTTCTTCCCTCGCTTCTATAGGCTGCATGCCTTCCCCGGCATTCCTTCGCTTATAACCCCTTCTTCCACCTTCAGAACAACAGCACTGCATCTCCCTAACCATTCTCCCACAGTCACATCTCCCTCAGACTCACCTGCTGCTGCCCTTCATTATTGAGCCCACCTGGATAATCCAGGATAATCGCCCTTTTTTTTTTTTTTTAAAGATTTTATTTATTTATTAGAGAGAGAGAGAGAGAGAGAGAGCGAGCGAGCACAGGCAGACAGAGTGGCAGGCAGAGGCAGAGGGAGAAGCAGGCTCCCTGCCGAGCAAGGAGCCCGATGTGGGACTCGATCCCAGGACGCTGGGATCATGACCTGAGCCGAAGGCAGCTGCTTAGCCCACTGAGCCACCCAGGCGCCCCTAATCGCCCTATCTTAAGGTCAGTTGATTTGCAACCTTAGTAACTCTTTAGTGCATGACCTAACATATTCACCAGTCTGGGACTAGGATATGGACATCTTTGGGAGGCTGTTCCTACCTACCACAGTCTGGACATGTACTGAGGACTTTTCTTTCTTTAAAGGAGAACTGGTTATGATTTTTTCTTTTTAAGATTTTATTTTTTAAACAATCTCAACATCCAATGTGGGGCTTGAACTTACAACCCTGAGATCAAATCACATGTTCCACCAACTGAGCCAGCCAGGTGCCCTGAGAATTGGGTACGATTTAAAAAAGCAGAGAAGAGGGTCTTGACATTGAGGGAGGGAGAAGACAAATCCAATTAATGACATGGAGAATCAAAAGTTAAGATGGGTGGAAAGGAAGACAGTGGGAAAGGAAGGGGGAATGCAGGAGACAGGCCAGACAGAAGGGCTTAGTGGCAGTACCAGAGCAATCTTCATGATAAAGTTACTGGTAAACTCTTGTTAAGAACAGCATTTGAGGTAGGAGTGTTAAGGGAAGATTTAAGAGATGACTATCTAAGTATTCCCCTTCCGGAAGAGGAGGACCCTGAATGGCAGACATATGCTCCAGCATTTTCTGGCAACAAGACGATGACAGCAAAGAATGGAAGCAGCAGCTCTGACTATACCTTTAAGAGGAAGGCAAGCAAGCCTGGGGGAAAGGACTTTTCTCCCTAAAGCTCCCCTTCATCATCAGCTCAGCTCAGAGACCTAGTATGAACCAATTTTGTGGAGAAAGTAACTAAAGCCACCTCTGTGGCTAATCCCAACAATAACGCAAAGGTCCCAGTTCCATCTTACAAACAGCATTTGAGAACTTCATTGTCCAGCATGTCACAAATAGAAAGTAGCTGGACTCTTAAAAATTTCTTTCAGCTCTATTTTTTATTGTGATAAATTTCAAACATACACAAGAGTAAAACAATGACTCTTCTTGTACCTGGCTACAATAGATCAGTCCTACCCCAAACTCCTCTTCCTTTTCTTCCTCCCGCTTTAAAGCTAATCCCAGACAGATCTCACCCCAAGTACCTCACCAAGAATTTCTAATGCATAAAGTTAATTCCATTAACACATCTAAAAGTTAATATATCCATACATGTCAAATATCTAGAGCTCAAATTGTTTTCTTTACAGTTGCATTTCTTTAAATAAAGATCCAAACAAGCTCCACGCTTTGCCCTTGGTTGTTCTCTCCCTCATATTGATCGTTCTCCCTACTTCTGTTTCCTCATTGCAATTTTTAAACTTTTAACTATTTTTATTTTTTTTAAATAGGCCCCACGCCCACTGTGCAGCTTTAACTCATGACCCTGAGTTCAAGAGTAGCATACTCCACCAACTGAGCCAGCCAGGTGCCCCTCCTCATTGGAATTTATTTGAAGAAACTAGTCATTGGTTTCTGGAATTGTCTCATATTCTGGATTTTGCTGACAGTATCTCCATGAACTATGCTTCAAACCCCAAGACTTCAAAGCCCCCAAAACTCTGGTCACAAGGTCACTCTATTTTATAATACTGCGAGCCATCTGCAGGGCTCTTTATATAAGTTATTATTACTTCTAACACCTCACAAGGTTTTTCTTTTTAAGATGTAACCTACTCTCAGAGGACATGCTCCCAGTGACAAAGCTAAATGATGGAACCAATATTACAAGTCGAGTCAGCCTGATGCCATAGCCCATGCTTTCCCCATAGCAGATGGTCCCAGTCATTGTATTATGGGATTGTCAAACTCGGCATACACAAGCACATGGATGGCAAAATAATATTAATAGATAGCTATTCCCAATGTAAGAATCCATGCCTCCCAAAAAATAAAGGATAGAGGGGTGCCTGGGTGGCTCAGTGAGTTAAAGCCTCTGCCTTCAGCTCAGGTCATGATCCCAGGGTCCTGGGATCGAGCCCTGCATCGGGCTCTCTGCTCAGAGGGAGCCTGCTTCCCTTCCTCTCTCGCTGCCTGCCTCTCTGCCTGCTTATGCTCTGTCAAATAAGTAAATAAAATCTTAAAAAAATAATAATAATAAAGGATAGAAATAAGACCAGCCAACTATGGGAGAAGGAGCCAATGCAATGGCTTGTCTTTATTGGAAAGAGGAAACTTCACAGCACATTCTGAGTAAGTTAGTGCAAAGGCTCAGTGGGCCAGCTGGTGGGGCACCAGCTTGTAATGGGTTCCACAGCTAGGGCATCGCTGGGCCTCGCCTTTGTGGAGCCAGAACCAGATGACGGTACTATTGTCCTCTTCACCTGAAAGGGAAAAGGAGTTGAAGGCCAGCCAAACTAGAAGTGGAGACTTTCAATATTAACCTCAACCTCAGACACCTCTAAGACCCAAAGTTATGGCTTAACTTTTAAGAGATCAATTCAAGCTCTCTCCTTCCCCACTCTTCAGATGAAGAAATGAAGCCCCAAGTTTAATTAGGAGTAAACTGAACTCACATCAGTCACTATTAGGTTCTAACAGTTCCTCTGCCTACATAGAATCCCAAGGCATAGTCCGTTCTGATACATATTCCTAGTGCTAAAATAGTATGTGGCAAAGAGGAAGTACAATAAATATTCTCTGGATGAATACTCCTTCATGCTGCATCTCCAATGAGCTGGTATTACTGATGTTCTATGCTCTTAAGGACAACCTTCTTAATTAAGGTTAATGAAGCTTGAAAGGGCCCGGGGACCCTTAGGATAACTCATTTATAGACAAATCCCTTTTACACACACCCACACATCGTACACACTAAAGATCTGGATATCTTACTGAAATCCTGCATAGAATATATTAAACAATGGACAAAAAGTGGTGAGGTACTTACAGATGCAGCCCACTATTCGCTTGTTGGTGATAGATGGGACTAAATTAGGGTCTTCCTTGGTGCCTGCAGCTGCCTTTGGAGCTAGTATATTGTATGGGTCCTGAAAAAGAATTAAGCCATTATGCCAAATGATCCCAACCTTCCAAAGGCTAGTGGCACTGCTCCCACAAGTCAGCTTCCCTAACTCAAATGCTACCAGAGAGGAGACAGCTCTGATCCCATCCAAGACCATGATCTCCAGAGAAGACACAAAAAGGAGTTTCTCACCAGTCCTTTCCGTGCAGCCATCATGACCTCCCTCTCCAGCCCAGTCGCCTGGTCATCATCAGTAGGAACACCACCTGAAGGAAAAAACGTGAATTATGATGTTGTCTTAATTATCAAGATGAAAAACACATACACATGAACGTTTACATATAGTTTACATGCTCCTAAAGGATACTCATACACATTGTCTCCTAAGGACCACTGTAATAATCCCCAAAAGTGGCAACACAGTGTAATCTTTTCTTCCTTCAACCACGGAGGACAATATTTTACATGTTTTTTCGAAACGCAAGTCAGAGTCCTAGTGAGGTGAGCGCGGGTCTTAAGGGCGGCTTAGCCTCTCCGCATCCCAGTTGCAACCCGTTCCCCAAGGTCACCCGGAACCTCAGTTTAGGATTCTTCCGCAGCCGGGGTCAGTTCGGCGGCCGGCAGCACAAGCGGCCAGGAATGACAGGAAGATGCCCGCGGAGCCTGAGGCACTCAGGGCCCCGGAGCGGTCACTGGGGTCCCGAAGAGCTGAACGGACCGCCTCGCTTCGCTGCCTTGGCACCACCCCTGAAAGGCAACAGCGCCGGTCCCTGACGCGCCGGGAGGGCCCAATACCTCCAGATGCCATGGTGCGCACCGCGGCGACTCCATTGGGACCGCGGGCCCTGAAGGCCTGCGCGGCCAACGCTCCAACTCCGCGAAGTAACCTTGAAGCCATCACGCCCGCTACAAACAGCAGCACTTCCGGGACCAGGCTCCGGAAAGAGGCGTGATTTCCGGGGGAGGGCTTTCCACCACCACCCCAGTCAACCTGGTGTCAGACTTCCGCTTCCTCCGTGCCGCGAGCCCGCCCTCCTCACGTGACTCTGGCTGGCTGTCTGGAGAGTCAGCGCATGCCTGGTTCTCGCTGCCAGCCCTGGCTGCGCCGTTCCGGAGGCTCGGGGCTGGTCACGGTATGAAATGTAGGCTTCTGGGGCTTTGCCCTTTACTAATGCAGGGCCAGCTCGCTTTGCGCCCCTGGGACTCCGTGGCGTCGTCCATAGAATGAGGCGACCACAGTGGAGTTCCTGTGCGTCTTTCCTGCTAGTTGTGCTCAGTGAACGAGGAAGCTTCTTGATGGAACTCGTTAAGACCAAGTCTGTCAAGAGACTTACTGGACGCCCAAATGATTTAAATTTCTTTTGGGTTTTTTCCCCCCCAAATGACCTAAATTTAGGAGCGGGCTCCTGAAGGCCACTGTGCCTGTTCGCTGGGCAGTGCGAGGCATCGCGAACTTGTTGCATTGGCCCAGTCTGTAGGAACTTGGGCAGGACCCACCCGCAGTCAGTTTCCTGTTCCGGGAGTGCTGAGATGACGGAGTGGTTATGAGTGATGAAGTCCAGGCCCGAGTTGGGACCGGAGAGGAGGAGGAGGATTGAGCCAGATTTAGGGCCCCTACCAGGACAAGACGTTTGGTGATGTGGAGTGAGGGGGTAGGCTACTCCCAGAGGTTATTAACCAAGGAACAGGTTAAGGGACGCTGTTGCGTTATGATTGTTATGTTGATTTTTTATGATTTCAGAACCTTGTTTTGGACAGAGTTGTTTGTGGTTTGAACTTGTTTTGAAGTTGGGTATTAACACTTAACTCTCCCCTGCCCCTGCCGTGGAAAGGACTCTTATGTCGTTGACACCATAGTAACAGCAGGGGGTCCATTATGTAACAAAGACTTTTAAATTTAAAAACCAAGAGGTTTGACCGACAACTCCAGAGTGTTCAGACTGGGCATGGCTACTCTTTTTTGATCTAAATAGTTCCCTGAAGATCTTGAGGCACTTTCTCCTGCTCTAGCAAGGCTGCTTTTGGTCAGAAGAGGTGTTAAACCCTGCAGCAGTCTTAGAGAAGAGGCATCTGGTCCAGCCTGAGACTCCTAGGCAGTGGCACAGTTCATTTAGTGATTCCCCAGAAGCAGCACACCTTCCTGCCAACACTGGTGCCCCCGCAGTGAAAAACCTAAGCTGGCAGCTGATACCCAGCTTTTAATTGGAAGGACTGACTCTACCCAGTCTGGAAAGTACACCTCAATTAAATTTGGACTTTATTTCATCTCGCCTTTGCCTGGAACAAAAGCGTAATTAACCTATCACTGGTTTGAACTATGTTATTTCTTTATTGGCTTATAAAGAGACGTCCTGTGTGCTATTGGCATGTGAAATATTACAAATTTTAATTCCCTCAATGAACCTATGTTAAATAAAGTATTGGTAAAGATGGTCTCAGTCTCTGAGCATAATTTGCCCCAAACAAAATAGGGGAAGTTGATAATGGGAAATGGAGTCACCGAAGGTATCTGGGCCAGAGTTCTCTGGTTAAAACTGGAAACATCTCCATAGTTACCATTGCCCACAAACTGAGGTGTGCAAGCTTCTTAGAAGGGTGGGCATTCAAAAGTGTAAACACTGCCCCTCATTGGCTGCTAGGACTTTGTTCACATTGTCAGTGTAGCCCTTTCTCAGTCTGACTCCATGGAATATGTTTCCCTATCAGATGAAGATTATCTTCATAGCAAGAATTGTGCACTAGTCACCTTTGAATCCTCTAAAATTTTAGTCAATTTACTTCTTGGAGAAATTATACAGAATCAGTTTTCTAGGGCTTCTCCTGGCCCAGTGAGGTCAGTTTGAGGTACACTGGGGAGGGTTGAAGTTCCAGGTATTTCTATCTGTCCCATGCGGGTTATATTTTCAAAAGGACCTAGTGGAGCATTCCTTCACAGAAGCGCATTTGGTCTTCATGGGTGCCCCTTTCACCAAGCAAAGAATGTCTTGATCCTCTTTAAAGGTGGATGGTTTGCTTTGAATGGTTTCCAGTGGGGGCACCTGGGTGTCTCAGTGGGTTAAAGCCTCTGCCTTCAGCTCAGGTCATGATCCCAGGGTCCTGGGATCGATCCCCACATAGGGCTTTCTGCTCAGCGGGGAGCCTGCTTCTCCCTCTTTCTCTGTCTGCCTCTCTGCCTACTTGTGATCTCTGTCTGTCAAATAAATAAAATCTTTAAAAAAAAAATGAATGGTTTCCAGTGTTACTCCCTTCTCTCTTACCTTCAGTGCTCCAAATTAAATTGGGAAAAAAATTTTTTTACGTAAATCTTAGGAATGTTCCCCAAGAACCTAGAGTTGATTTGTACCTGTGGTCAGATGTTTAATGCTAGGGAAAAAGCATTGGTTGAAACACAGGTGTTATGGGATGGAACCCCACCAGTTAGCCAAGCCAGTCACTTTTCTTTTGGCCAACCATTTCCGCATCAGTAAAACTGATTAGTCTAGATTAGTATTTCCCAGAGAGAACGGCACAGAATCCTAGTCTCAGGAGATGCTGTCAGTAAAAAGGGCTTGGGAAGTTCTGCATTTACTGAATTCCCTCTTGGAGATGCACATTCTAGCATATTAAAGGCTCTGATTAGGCCTGCAGCAAAGAATCCTGTTTAATTCACCTGCAGTTTAAGCCAGAGTTTTTCTATCTTCATTGACCACTCTTTGCCAAGAAGCACCTAACCCAACTCTCAGCAGACCAGTAAGAAATGCAGTTGGGAGGTGTTATGATTCCCTGCTGCCTGACCATAAGATGGTTCGCTCCAGTCTATGAAATGGAAATAAGGTTTATGCCTAATCATAGGACATTTTTTTAAAAGATTTTATCTATTTATTTGAGAGAGAGGCAGTGAGAGAGCATGAGCGAGGAGAAGGTCAGAGGGAGAAGCAGACTCCCCGTGGAGCTGGGAGCCTGATGCGGGACTCGATCCCGGGTCTCCAGGATCATGACCTGAGCCGAAGGCAGTCGTCCAACCAACTGAGCCACCCAGGCGTCCCATCATAGGACATTTTTGCAGGTCCTTATTCAGCTCACAAAAGACCTGGGATTCTTCAGACTTTGCAGGTGAGCTCCTATGTCAGGACCAGTCTCTAAGCATCCCCACCCAGGCCTGCTGCCTCCAGCTGCCACCACCCTCTGCTCACACCCCTGCTCCCAGTGTCTCCTTGGGACAGTCTCCCCCACTTCTCCATCATTGTCTTTGCCAAAATAAGAAACTTTCACTGAGTATTATATTTTACTTTTATAGGATAATTTTTAGTGGTCTAAATAACTACATATTTTTAAAAATATTTTATTTATTTATTTGACAGAGAGAGATCACAAGTAGGCAGAGAGGCAGGCAGAGAGAGAGGGGGAAGCAGGCTCCCTAATGAGCAGAGAGCCCAAAGTGGGGCTCAATCCCAGGACCCTGAGATCATGACCTGAGCTGAAGGCAGAGGCTTTAACCCACTGAGCTACCCAGGTGCCCCAATAACTACATATTTTAATCAGTGAAACATATATGATGAGTAAGGAAAAGGTTCAATGTTAACAGTTTTGTGTTTTTCCATTTTTTTTTCCTTTCTCTGTGCCAGGGTTTCTCAACTTCAACACCATTGATATTTTGGATTGGATAATTCTTTGCAGGGTAGAGTGCAGTCCTGTGTGCATTGTACAATTTTTAGCATTTCTGCCGTTAGCATTCCCCAGTGGTGACAACCAAAAATGTCTCCAGCCATCACCATGTGTCCCCTGGAGGGCAAAATCACCCTGATTGAGAATCACTGCTCCATGCTCACATAGACATATTCAAACAAATGCACATATAAGGGAAGTTTCTTAAAATATACAGATCTATAAGTGAATATCAATTATAAAAATATATATTACCATAAAACTTATTAGCAAGTTGGGTTTTTTAAAATATTTTGTAGACATCAGAGATCAATACTTGTAGATCCAACTCATTTGATGTAATTGCCACATAGTGTTTCCTACTATAAATATACTGTCATCTACCCATTTCCCCCTTGACGAATATTTAGAACATTTTCCCTCACAAACAATGCTGCAGTGCACGTTTGTGTACACCTGGCCTTCTATTTTGGAGGGTGTGTACATCAAACACCAATAAATTCTGCCAAATTGTGTTTCCCAAAAGTTTGCAACAGTTCCTGTTCCCACCAGCAGGGCATGTGAGTGCCAGAACCCCCCTCCGCATGCTGAGAGTTCCCCACCTTTTGCAAAGTTTACCCTGTAGGTGGGTAAAAAATGAGATGCTGTTGGTATTTGCATTTCCAGTTCCCTGAACTCCAAGGCAGCTGAGCATCTCTTCACATGGCCATTTGCATTTCCTCCGCTGTGAACTGCCAGGCTCAGCCACTCAGACTAGCTCCTTAATCTCTTTTTGCCTGTTCTATTTTCTTTCTGTTGGGCGTAAGACCTACCTCTGGAGCTGTTGTGAGGACCAAATGAGTTAACACTTGTAAAGCGTCCAGAACTGTGCCTAACACGCTGAGTTAATGCTGGCTTTAAATGGGCCATTCCTGGAATGCCTGGGGGACTCAGTTGGTTAAGTGTCTGTCTATCTTTGGCTCAGGGCATGATCTCAGGGTCCTGGGATCGAGCCCCGTCTCAGGCTCCCTTCTCAGCGGGGAGTCTGCTTCTCCCTGTGCCTCTATGCTCTCTCGCTTGCTCTTACTCTCTCTAATACTTCAGTAAAATCTTTAAAAATAAAATGAAATGGTCTATTTGCTATATTCATAGTTGCTTGGATTTACCCAGATCTCCAGAAGGATACAAAGGAAGCTAATACAAGTAGCTACCTCTGTGTATTTCTGGGGGCGAGAGAGTGGTGGTGGTTGGTGGGGAACAGGGCCACGGAGGCAGGATGGGACTGAGACCCCCTGAAGACCTCTTACACTATTTTGGATTTTGTTTTAACTATGTGAATGTATTGCCTATCCAGAAATGAAGAAAACATTTTTTAATTTATTATATTCATATTCTTATTAGGGGGTTCTTTATCTTATTGACTTGCAGAGACTCTTGAATGTTAAGGAGGTTTCTTGAGTCCTTTCCATGGGTCAAGGCTGGTGCCTATTCAAAGGGAGTTAATCGAGGCTTCTTCCTTGAACCGATCACAAGAAATTGGTAGGGGTGAGTTGTTCTTGGCTTGGGCAGAGTGCTCACAAGCTTGAAAGAATGAGGTCATAAAAGAGATCTAATGTGCACTTCTGTTGCTCTGGCTGGGCCACAGAGGCCCTGACCACTTACAGAGGTGTGTGTATGGCTGATTTTTTATTAGGGGTGGGGTGGGGAGGGGTGGTAGAGACAGTTGCTGTGTGCAGGCCTACTGGGATCCTGCTTCAGCCAGGGTCAACCCAGACCTCAAGGGCCACCTAGGGAGGCCCAAGGAAGGTATACGTGGCTGAACCTCCAGCAGCCTGCTGGGAGCTAGGACCCTTCTGACAGCAAAGCCAGGTCAGAACAAATCAGACACTTTTTGCAGATGCCACAAATCCAAAATGGGTCACCTGGACCTGCTGTTAGCATGGGGTCTGGCGGTGGCTGGGGCTCAGAGAGATCAGAGGAGGATTCTACGTGTGTGTGTTTGTGTGTGTGTGTGTGTGTGTGTGTAAGAAACAAAACCACTGGTTTTAGTCAACCAGTAGAGCAGCACAGGACCAATGTGAATTGTCACCCTTCCCCTCCCAGAACCATTTTCTCACCCAGTGACCCTCTTCCCCATCCCACGGAGCCCCCTTTATTCTTCCAGAGAGGAACGTATGCTCCACCTGGGAAATCCTAATTCTCCTCTCTTTCCCCTCTTCCTTCCATCCCCCTCCATCCCCATCCTACTGGGCGGGCCCCTGGGACCTGTTCTTCCCGAGTCAGTCAGGCCCCACTGACTCCCACAGCAGAGGTGAGTAAAGGAATGTTTTCAAAAGGGTAGCGGGGTTGAGGCAGTCCCAGGAGTCTTGAGGACCAGGGACGGCCACCCTGGGCCCGATGGTCTTCGCACCTGGGGAGTGCTGAGCAGCAGGAGGAATTGTGCCATTCCAGAGCCTTGGCAGAGAGGGCAGGGTGGGGGTGAGGAACAAAGTGACCCTAACCGGCAACCAGGGCAAGGGAGTCCCTTGGTGCAGCCCATGGAGGACAGCCCCCCAGCCAAAGAGCAGGGGTGGAGAGGGGTCCAGAGGGGCAGACAGAGAGTGATCAGCACGGTTCTCTACCTAGGATGATGTCTGCTCAGTGGTTCAGCTGTACTGTCATTCTCGGGTCCTTGCTCCATGGTCCATGGTACCCAATGCTAAATATGCCTGACCATCTGTTTTCTGGGTTCCTTCTCCCACGTTGGCAAGCACTGCCAGAGAAAGTCATGTCCCACGAGAAGCTTGTGACTGTCACACTTGGCTGAGCCCTCATGCTGGGAGCTTGGCAGTTCTTTCCTTCACGGTCCTGAAGCCCCAGCCCCGCTCATCTTGTATTTCACTGAGGAGCAGACCAGAACTCACTCAGACTCCTTTCCCTCTGCTTCCTATTTCATCCTCCTCTTCCCTTTCCTTCATCCCCTCCTGCTGGTCTTGGAGGAACTGGGTCTCTCCTCCCCAAGGTTGCTCCTTCACCTGATGGGCTCTTCCCCCTCTCCCTGCATCAGGCACCTTCCCTTGACCTTCAAGGGTGCTGAGACCCAAGTCTTTCCTCAGGTCAGTGCCTCTTCCATCCATTTCTAGACTTCTGGAAGAATGACTCCCTCCCTGTGTCTGCCTCTTCAGTGGCCACTTACAGTGCCACCCAACCTACAGTTTGACCCCATGGTGCCCTGAAATTCTGTTGCTAAGTTCACCATTGGCCCCCTATTTGCCAGACTCTGTTTATAACCTCATTCTCTCAGATATCTTCCAGTTGTTAGCTGCCTCCTCCTTGCCTTCACTCAAACTGAGCTTTCTCCATCTTTCCTTTTGGCCTCTTGGTTCTTCTTCCTCCACTGGAGGTTGATCTCTGCAGGGGCGATTTCTGTCATTCAGACCTTACCGGAGCCCTCATTCCACTTCCAGCCCACCCTCCCCAGCTAAGCTGCCTATCCCCTTCCCACCTCTCTCTGTTCCTTTAGTACTTGATCAGATATCCTGCCAAGGAAACCCTTTGCATGGTCCTCAAGGTTCTCCTTAAGCTGGCTATCCCCTCTGAGTTCTGTCCTTCCCCCCCCCCGGCATTCCAGGCCTCAAACACACCATTTACATCCATGCCTTGGCACATTCTAGTCTCTTTTCCTTGAAAGCTTTTCCTTCTTCTGGAAATGAGTTGCAATTCCAACTCCAACTCCAAGACAGTGGGCAAATGTATCTCCCCTGTGAGGTCATCAGACTTCGACCTGCAGGGTTGTTATCCCACTCATTTGGGCTCCTAGAGTACTGGATCTATTTCCATTAGGGGATTGATTATACCACAGGGTGATTATCTTTTTGCTTGGTTTTGGATCTAGGTGGCCAATGCATGATAGCTGCTCAGTGTTGAATGACTACTGAATGGATAAATGTAGTACACAGGACAATTGTTTATGTCTTTTGCTGTACATGGACTGGTTATTGAAAACTTTCTTAATTTTGTTAATAATGTCCTTATATAAGATCCTATATGAGAAGATACTTTTGTGATTGAAAATAAGGAAAAAATGTATTTCCTTCTACCATAGAGATTCTGTATTATATAGAGAAGCATGTAGCCCCTTGTGTCCATCCCCCACACACACATTTTTATCTCTTGCCTCCAAGAAGCTTAGAGACAGGCTTAATATTCATTCATATAATCACATTAGCCCCTCTGGCCAAAATGTGGCTCTTTCTCCTCTTTGTGGTTTTGATTTTTTTTTTAATTATCTTTTCTCCAGTACCTCTTTTGAAATCAGACAGTGGAGGAGAGAGGAAAAGGTATACACTGTGGAGTCAGAAACATGGGTTCAGATGGTCTTGCACCTAGCAGCTCTATAACTTGGGGAACTTCTCTGACCCTCCAATTTCCCTTTTGTAGGGTCATTAAAAAGGATTGAATTACAATATAAATAGTGTATGTAGCACTAGATGACCAATAAAAGACAATTACATGAAGGAGAAGCTATAAATGAATAAAATAATTGAAAGTGTCACTCCAGGCTGGCCAATGGAAGAATAAACAGCTACTCACATGGGGACCTGGGAAAGAGCAAGGCCAACTGGCTTAAAACCCCTCTCCCCTGAGTCAACCCCAGTTCTAGGGTCACTATTCAAAAGACTCTTGGGAACACAGATTTTTAACCAGACCAAGAGATCAAGTCACCATATAGCATGTGGTCCCCGGAGAGCAGGAGTTGAAGAACAGAGACTCTAGGAGGAAGAGGAAGAGGAGACTGGGCAGGTCCTCAGCTGGCATGACCAGGCCCAGAGGAGGGACTCTACTGGAGTCCCTGAGCCACCTGAGGCAGCGTGTGAGCCAAACCTCCTTTTCTCTCCTTCCAAGGTCCTCTGGGAGGAATGTGGAGGCCTCAAGGACACAGGGCCTCAACACAAAGTGAGAATAGCAGTTACTAAAAATGAGAGCAAAACCCTGGGAGATGTGGGGAAAGGCCAGTAGCAATTAGAGCCCTGGGCTTAAATGTGGGCTCTCATACCCCAGTGTATGGCCCTGGGCTGGGTAGGTGGCCTCCAAGCCTCAATTTCTTCCCCTGGAAAATGAGAGTAGTCAAAGTGCCCTCCAGCCCACAGTGAAGATGAAATTAACTAATGTTGGTGGAAGCATTTGTATCCTGAAAAAGAATTATTCTTCTGCAGGTACGTGGGTGGCTCACTCCATTAAGCATCTGCCTTCAGCTCAAAGTCATGATCTCAGGGTCCTGGGATCTCAGAGTCTTGGGAACGAGGCCCACGTTGGGCTCTCTGCTCATTGGGGAGTCTGTTCTCCCTCTCATTCTCCCTCTATGCTCTCCCCTCTCCCTCCATCCCTCTTTCTCTCTCTCAAATAAATAAATAAAATCTTTTTTAAAAGGAGAGAGGGGCACCTGGGTGGCTCAGTGGGTTAAAGCCTCTGCCTTCGGCTCAGGTCATGATCCCAGGGTCCTGGGATCGAGCCCCACATCAGGCTCTCTGCTCCATGGGGAGCCTGCTTTCTCCTCTCTCTCTGACTGCCTCTCTGCCTACTTGTGATCTCTGTCAAATAAATAAATAAAATATTTTTTAAAAAAGAAAAGACAAAAGAAAAAGGATTATTCTTGTATAGGTTAGTATTTTCAACTTTGCCTGGGGCTGACTCACTTGTTCTTTCATATTAAACTTTCAAATGATGCTCATTCAAATGAATCTACCTATGTATGTTTAAAACATTTAAAATAGCAGGAGTAAAAAAAAATTAAAAAATAAAAAATTAATGCTAAGCATTCTCCAAAGAACAGGAAGAAGTTCAGACGGGATCATTTTAACCTCTTCAATATCCCTTTTAACAAATGGAAATCAGAATAAATGGGCCCAAACTCCTGGAGGAGATGATCCAAGGAAGTAAAGGGCAAGTAGCAGTATTGCTAGGAAAGTCTTCCAACATACCAAGGCCTCTGCCTTCTCTCGCTCACTTCCTGGCCCCAGCAGAGGGGCTCCCTCTGGGTATGGCTTGAGCCAAAGTGCCTGCGGTAGCACTAGCCAGCTCAGCTCAGCTCTGCCCACCTCCTGCCTGGAAAACCACACAGGAGGAGGACTGATTAGCTATTCATGATGCCTAATTAAAAATCAGTGCCCCAGAAGAATAGGATATGGGTCTTAATTGATGACAGGACGGGCTGAGAATGACGAGAAAGAATGTGTGTAAATGGCCTAGCTCGGGGGGCCAGGCCCGGCGTCGGGGCTCAACCAGGGATCCCCAAGTGTGATTCTGCCAGGGCCAACATCCTCCAAAGCGCATGCAAGCTCACACACACTCAAATACAAGTGCCCAGGACACACATATCTGTTCTTAAAGCAAAACGTGGTGAATTATAATCACGGATGGAGGCTATGAGCCGAGCGCTCTCAACACACACCACGGTGGGTGTCTTTACTTGGGAAAGATCCCAAGTGGTCTGATGGTGGAGGCCGCAGTGGGCCAGGGTTCAAATGTTGGCGTAGCCCCCTTCTGCCGGTGTCCTTGCCAAGTGGCCCTTTCCCTCTGGGCCTCACTGTCCTCTTCTGCCCGGAAGCCCCAGGCCACGCAGATCAAAAGCTCAGAGAGGCGCGCAGATGCCCGCGCAGCCAGGAGGCCTCTGCGCAGGGAGGGCCACCCACCCGGAGGCTTCCGGCGCGTCGCGTGGCGCGCACGTGGGGGCGCACGTGGCAGGGGCTGGGGGCTGACCCGCTGGGGGCGCTGTAGGCGCGCGCTCCCGGATGCTGGACGGCTGTTTCCTGCCCAGGTGCAACCCGCGGGTGCAACGTTGCGGGCGCGGGGAGGCCCCGGCGGCCCTGGAGGTAGGAACCCGCTCCTCTCCCCAGCGCGGTCGTCTGTCCTTCCAGCCCCACCGTCCGGGAAGCCTGCCCCGGCTTCTTTTCCCCGCCAAGCCGGTCCCCTCCTCCAGGCCTGGGCCCGGGCTTCCACACCCTTTCCCAGCCCTGCCCGCCCAGCCCAGCTCGGTCTGCCCCCTGTCCCAAGCCCGCGGTGTTCAGAACCGGCCCAGCCGCCCGCCTGCTTGTTTGAGCTCTCACGGGTTTCTCGGTTCAAGACGTGTTCTTGCGTGTTACTCTGACCCGGGCGCCTTGCTGGACCCAGGGCTGGCCCTCCTCTCTGGGGTGGCACAGTCTCCAAAGCATCGTTTGCTTTGTTGGGACGGAACTTTCTTCAGACTAACTTGAGAATTGGTTTATGTTTTGGTTGATTGGGGGTGTGTGTGTGTGTGTGTTTCCAGTGTTTCTCTAGGGCGCAAAGGGTAGCTGCTGTTTTCTTTCCAGAAAGGCTCTCTGTTCCCAGCCCATGCCCAGTTTGATGGATGTGCAGTTTACAATACTGGAGACTGTTTGACTTTATTTGTGGATAAAACTTACCTCATTTCATCTTTCAGATTGCGAGCGGAGGCCTTGCTAACCCGAGCCACTGCTCTAACATTCCTAAGCTATTAAATATTTGTTTAAAAGGATACACATAAAGCAATGTCTTAGGAGTCAGTTATCTTGAAAAAGGCAATACTCATAAAAACAGGACTGTTGTCATAGTCTCAGTGAATCTTGGATCCTTTTTTTACATTAAGACTCAAAACATTTTGGATTCCATAATTATCTGACCTCATGGCTACACTTTAAGACAGATTATTTTATTTTCCTTGTAGGGAGGAAAGCAAAAGAACAAAAAGTGGGGCAACATGTTGAAATCACACTGTGGGCCAGGGATGGAGAGTGGGAGGGTTGTGGAGGGAGGCTGAATGGTCCAGGCTTTGGGCCTGGGTTTGCAGGATTTCAGGAGGTACTCACCCTGCAGTGGGATGAGGTGGGCAGATGGACGTACAGTCCCTGGGCTGGATGGGAGAGGAGGGAGCATGGTGAAACCAGATGGCTTCACTCCTTAGCCTGGAAAGAATATGGGTGCAATGGAGGAGGAATAGGCCCTGGCTGGTTGGTGTTGGGGGCTTGGGAGGGAAAGGACAGAAGTAGTCAAGTTCAGATATTGAGTGTGTTTCCCCATTTGAACGGGATGTCTTTTTATCTCCTCCTGTGTTCCTGTCTTGACACCTCGTACACAGCCTTTGGAGCATGTCAGATTATCCAGAATGATCATTTCTAACTGATTCCTGCGTGCGTCTTTGTTCACAAGTCAATAGTTCTGGAGTTGGGCTGTGTCGTCCTTTGTGTCGTTGTTCACTTGGCAGCTTTTTTTCTTTCTTGGTGGCATAGAAAGTCATGGTGCTTGGGGCGCCTGGCTGGCTCAGTCGTTAAAGGATGCAACTCTTGATCTCAGGGTTCTAAGTTCAAGCCCCACGTTGGGTATAGAAATGATTTAAAAATAAAATCTTTGTGAAAAAAAAATAAGAAGAAAGGCATGATGCTCTTAAAATTGTGGCATCCCAGCTCTGGTGAAGTATTATAGCCTACTGTGGCCTTGGTCCAGCAATTGCAGGATTCAAAGTTGGAGACTCAGGCAGAAAAGATGACCTTTTATCAGACTGTACCCTTCTACTGTCATTCATTTCTTCGTTGAAAATGCTAATGTGTTCAAGGAACACGAAGGAGGGGGTTGATAAAAGCAAGAACAACAGGAACAGGTATGAAAGCTGTATTACTCTATGGGTTGGAGAGAAAAGAAACAACTGGTGGATGTGTCTCCTTTCCTGGTAATATTGGACCACCATATAACCATTGGTAGATGGATACGTTTGAGAGAAATGTGCTTTGTAGCACCCAAGCTTAGCGGCCCAATGGGCCCGCGGCCCTCACTCTTCAGACTGCTCATGACCAACCAGTCTGAATACACCTCTTGGGACTGTGGGGTCCATGCTCCACCATCCATTGGAGTCTTGGTGACCTTGGGTCAACCGCTGGCAGAAACTTCCCATTGCTGTAAGCCCCTCAAGGGCAGAGGCCATATCTTGCCCATCCTTGGTTTCCTGGTGCTCAGCACAATGCCTGATGCATGAGACATACTAAGTTGCGTCTTACTGAGTAAAACTGCACCGGACAAGTTGAAGAAGGTTGTCTTCCTGGTGCTTGAGTCAAAGTCTTCATCTTATAGGGACCATGTTCTAAGTGAAGGTTCCCTTCTCAGCCCTCAGTCCTCTGTGCAACTGTTCTCTGAGTTACTGGTTTGGGGAGCTAACCTACTGAAACCATATTTCTCACCCTTGGCTCACAGAATGAGCTTTTGGGACTTTGTCCACTTATAAATCGGAATCTGCTTATATGTCAACGTACTTGGTGACTTGGCTCCCAGAGAGCCTCACTAGTTAACCTACAGGATATTAGGATCTCTATGGATTGATTGTGCTGGGTCTGCTGCTTAAGCAGGTGAGCAGGTCCCAGACTCGGGAAAGCTAGAAAGGTGAATGAGACTCTCCTGGAAAGAAAAGGGCAAAGTTCACCTTCTGTTTCATCTCCAGGGAAGACACGGGCTGAACCCCAGGGGCCCTCAGGATCTGCAGAACTTGACCCTGGCTCCCCATTCCCACCCTGGTGGACCTAGGTTCTCCTTCTAGAATGAGATGCTTTGAGCATGCAAAACATCTTTTCTCAGCCTGCACCAAGATGGTCTGGGGGTGGTTTGTACAGAAGTGAGGACTTTTGGGAGAGTTCCTTTTCTGTCTTCTTTGGCTGACTCTTGGGCTCCCAGGGGGTGGCTGCGCTTTGCTAGAAAATACTGCCACTGCCACCACCAGTTATTTTGGTTTTTTTTTTTTAATCTCTTAAGGTGACTTTGGGGGTATTTTTATGGATAAATGTCTGGTAAGCTTCTGGATTTCAGTTGGATTTGTGAGAAACCCTGATTATCGCTGTAAGATTTTTTGAAAAATTTGAAGGTATTAAAAGCCAAAACTAGTTTTCACCTACTTCCATAAAAATTATTTCAGTCCAGAATCATGACTGGAATAACACGGTATGTTAACTATCCTGGAATTAAAATGTTTAAAAAGAATCATCAATGGATGGTAAAACTAGGAGATGAAAGTAGGACGAGAAACAGGATATTTACATAATCTCAAAGCATCTTTCCTTAAGACGCTGATTAATAACAAAAGGAAAAATAGTGGTATTACAGTGGAGAAACCTGGCAGAGCCTGCCTTAACCAAGTGATTAAAATTAACAGCAGCAGTAATGGGACAAATCACCGCTGTGTGCCTTCTGATATGATGTACTGAGAAAAACACAGCTCACATCTGTGTATTCCTGCTCCAAACATATAACCTGAACCTAATCATGAGGAAATGTCATGCAAACCCAAATTTATAGTCTACAAAGTAACTGGCCAATACTCTTCAAAAGTCAAGACCAGGGGCCCCTGGGTGGCTCAGTGGGTTAAGCCTTTGCCTTCGGCTCAGGTCATGATCTCAGGGTCCTGGGATCAAGCCCCGCATCAGGCTCTCTGCTCAGCAGGGAGCCTGCTTCCCCCCCTCTCTCTCTGCTGCCTCTCTGCCTACTTGTGATCTCTGTCTGTCAAATAAATAAAATCTTAAAAAAAAATCTTTAGGGACGCCTGGGTGGCTCAGTTGGTTAAGCGGCTGCCTTCGGCTCAGGTCATGATCCCAGCGTCCTGGGATCGAGTCCCACATCGGGCTCCTTGCTCGGCAGGAAGCCTGCTTCTCCCTCTGCCTCTGCCTGCCACTCTGTCTGCCTGTGCTCGCTTACTCTCTCTCCCTCCGTCTCTGACAAATAAATAAATAAAATCTTTAAAAAAAAAAAAATCTTTAAAAAAATTGTCAAGACCATACACACACACACACGCACGATAATTAATGATAAACCAAATATAGTGAAACACTGACATAGGTGAATTTTGATGGAGAGTATATGGACATTTTTGTGTGATTTTTGCAATTTGGGGTATGACTGAAATTAATTCAAAGAAGTAGAAAAGGTCTTCACTTTTTTCTTATAAGAATTATGGCTGTGGGAACAACTAAAATATGCTATACATATTTGGCAGGGAGAACTTGAGAAATCTAAATGGCTTTTGTAGTATGGTAACATCAAAATTTTGTGTATCCTGGTAGACAGTCAACAGAAATGAGTATTTATATCCTTCAAAAGACATGCACAAGAATATTCATAGCGTCTTTATTCATAATAGCCTGAAATAAGAAACAATCCACATGTCCATCAGGAGAGTGGGTAAATAAGTTGTGAGGTATGCATAAGATGGGATTCTCTACAATAATGGAAATGAACGAAGAGTTACAACATGCAACAATGTGGATGAATCTCGCTTGTGTGATGTTGAGCAAATTATAATCAGATACAAGAGAGCACCAGATATATGTTTTCATGCACATGTTTTCATGCACATAAGGTTCAAAAACGGGCAAAACAGTTGATGGTGTTACAGGCAGAGTCTTGTTACCTTTGGGGGTTATTGACTGAAAAGGTATGAGAGATCCCTCCAGGGTGTGAGAGATGTTCAGTATCTGTGTAGTTACACACACACACGTAGACACACACAGACACATAGACACACACAAGCTGACCACAAGCAACATGAGGGTTCAGTCATCAACTCCTTGCACAGTTGAAAATCTGCATATTTAACTTTTGACTCCCTAAAAATTTAACTACTCACAGCCTTTTGTTTACTGGAAGCCTTACCGTGAACGTAGACCATTGATTAATATATATTTTGTATGTTATGTGTATCATCTAATGTTTTCTTACAATGAAATAAGCTGGGAAAAAGAAAATGTTAAGACAATCACAAGAGAAAATCTATAGTGCTGTACTGTATTTATAGAAAAAATTCACGTCTAAGTGGACCCATGTAGTTCAAGCCCATGTTGTTTAAAAGTCAACTATTTATACATTTGTATATATGTGTATAAATTCATCAAGCTAAATAGTTAAGATTTGTATACCTTCTGAAAGTTATACATCAATAAAAATTAAAATGTATCTTGTGAGGATTATAGATCCAAATGTGAATTATAAAATAATAAAAATTCTAAAACTTGACATGAGAAAATGTCATGACTTTGAGATGGAGACGATTTCTTAAACAGGACACAGAACACATTAATCATAGAAGGAAATGTTGATAAATTAGATTACATTGAACTTAAGGTTTTTTCTTTAAAGACTTACTATTAAGAGAGTAAAAAGATAAGCCATACAGTGGGAGAAAATATTTATAACACATAAAACTGACAGGGTTCATCCTGAGAATGTACAAGAATGCCCACAGGCCAAGAAATGTTAAGGACCACTCAGTAGAAATTGGGCAACAGATACTTTATAAAAGAAGATATCCAGGTGGACAACACAATATGAAAAAAAAAGTCCAATCCCATTAGAATCAGGAAAATGAAAATTTATAATAAAAAAATGCAATGAGAAACCAGTACACACCTACTAGAATGGTAAACATTTGAAAGACTGGCAGTCTCAGGTGTTGGCAAGGGTAGGATGAGGAGAGCTGGCAAATGGCATACAGAGGGTAAATTCATGCTACCACCTTGAAACTGTTTGAACTTACCTACCATAAATGAGCAAAGCTATTCCTGTGACCCATCAGGTTGACACCTCAGTGCTCTCCCATTAGAAATGTGTGTGATTGGGTATGTGGGTGTGTGTACAAGAGGCAAGTATGACAATGCTTATAGTGCATTATTCATAATCGTGAAAAACTGGAAACAATGAAGATGTCTTCCAACAGATGAGTTAAGCCTGTATTCATGGAACAGAATACCACACTGCAATGAAGATGAACACACACAAACATAACATTGGACAAAAGAAGCCAGACCAAAAAAAAAAAAAAAAGAATCCATAGTGTGTGATTCCACTTATGCATTATTCAAAAACCAGACAAAATAAATCTGGGGTGTTTAGTCTTGTGTAGGGGGCAGAGGGTGAGCATGCTGACTGGAAGGGAGCATGGAGAGGACTGTGGGGTGCTGGTATATGCCATCTTTTTTTTTTTTTGGTCATGGTTACCTGGGGCGTTCACTTGGTGAAAATTCACCTCGCTGTATTCTTACCCTGGTATACTTTTCTGTATGCACGTTTTCTTTAAAGTAGATTAATTTGATTTACATGTAGTGCAGTGATGCGTGGTATATTGCATGTCAGTATGGATTGAGTTGTGTCTTTCCCCAAATTCATGCACTGAAGCCATAACCCACAATATGATTGTATTTAGAGATGGTGCCTATGGGAGGTAATTAGGGTTAGAGGAGGTCTTGACAGTGGGATCCCGTGATAGGATTAGTATCCTTATAAAAGGAAGAAGCCAGCACACACAATCTGTCTCTCTTTCCCACAAGCACACCAAAGAGAGGTCATGTGAACACAGCAAGTGAGTAGTCTCCCACAAACCATGAGAAATGGCTCAGAAAGAGGCCTATCTTGCCAGCACCTCCATTTGGACTTTCAGCCTCCAGAACTATAAGAAATAAATCTGTTGTTTAAGCCACCGAGCCCATGGTACAGGCATACTTTATTTTATTGCACATTATTATGCTTCACAGATAATGCATTTTTTTTTTTTTTACAAATTAAAGGTTTCTGACAACCCTGCATTTAATAATTCTACTGGGACCATTTTCCCAAGAGCATTTGCTCATTTTGTGCCTCTGTGTCATAGTCTGATAATTCTCATAATATTTCATACTTTTTCATTATTATATATTTGTTATGGTGATCAGTGATCTTCAGTGTAACTCTTGTAATTGTTTTGGGCTCCTTGAATCTCACTCACATAAGATAGCAAACAAACAACAAATGTTACGTGTGTTCTGACTATTCCGTGAACCAGTCATTCCCCCATCTCTCTCCCGCTCTCTCCTTAAGGCCTCCCTCTTCCCTGAGACACGAATATTTTTTTAAGATTTTATTTATTTATTTGACAGACAGAGATCACAAGGAGGCAGAGAGACAGGGAGAAGCAGGCCCCCGCTGAGCAGAGAGCCCGATGCAGGGCTCTATCCCAGGACTCTGGGATCATGACCTGAGCTGAAGGCAGAGGCTTTAACCCACTGAGCCACCCACATGCCCGAGACACAGAAATATTGAAATTAGGCCAATTAATAACCTTTTAATGGCCTCTGAGTGTTCAAGTGAAAAGAATAGTTACACGTCCCTCACTTTAAATAAAAGCTAGGAATGTTTAAATCTAGTGAGGAAGACGTGTCCAAAGCCAAGACAGGCCAAAAGCTCCAAACAGCCAAGTGGTGAATGTGAAGGAAGAGTTCTGGAAGGAAATTTAAATTGCTGCTCCAGGAAGAAAGTGAACGAGCCTATCAGTGATCTGGAGAAAGTCTGAGTGGTCTGGATACAAGATCAAACCATCCACAACATTCCCTTAAACCAAAGCCTAATCCAGAGCGAGGCCCTAACTCTCTACCATTCTGTGAAGGCTGAGAGAGGTGAGGAAGCTGCAGAAGAAAAGTCTGAAGCTGGCAGAGACTGGTTCATGAGGTTTAAGGACAGAAGCCATCACCATGACATCCAAGTGCAAGGTGAAGCAGCACATACTGATGGAGAAGCCGCAGCACGTCATCCAGAAGATCGAGGATCGAGAAGAGAAGAGATTTTTAATGTAGACAAACAGCCTTCTATTGGAAGAAGATTCTATCCAGGACTTTCATAGTTAGAGAGGAGAAGTCAATGCCTGGCTTCAAAGCTTCAAAGGACAGGCTGGCACTCTTGTAAGAGGCTAATGCAGCTGGTGGTTTTAAGTTGCAGCCAGTGCTCATTACCATCCCCCAAAATCCTAGGACCCTTAAGAATTTCGCCAAATCGGGGCACCTGGGTGGCTCAGTGGGTTAAGCCTCTGCCTTGGGCTCAGGTCGTGATCTCAGGGTCCCGGGTTGGGGCCCCGTGTCGGACTCCCTGCTGGGCAGGGAGCCTGCTTCCTCCCCTTTCTCTGCCTGCCTCTCTGCCTGCTTGTGATCTCTCTCTCTGTCAAATAAATGAATAAAATCTTAAAAAAAAAAAAAAAAAGAATTTTCCCAAATCTACTCTGCCTGTGCTCTAGAACTGGGACAACAGAGCCTGAGTGACAGCACATTTGTTTACAACACGGTGTAGTAAACGCTTTAAACCCAGTGTGTCAACACTTTCTGCTGCTCAGAAACAAAGATTCCTTTAAAAATATTACTGCTAAGGGGATGCCTAGGTGGTTCAGTGGGTTAAGCCTCTGCCTTCGGCTAAGGTCGCGGCCTCAGGGTCTTGGGATCGAGCCCCATGTCGGGCTCTCTGCTCAGTGGGGTGCCTGCTTCCCCCCCACCCTCTGCCTGGCTCTCTGCCTACTTGTGATTTCTCTCTGTCAAATAAATAAAATCTTTTTTAAAAAAAAAATATATATATATATATAACCACTCATTGACAATGCACCTGGTCACCCAAGAGTTCCAGTGGAGATGTTCAGTGAGATTAATGTTTTCATACTTAACATCCATTTGGCAGCCCATGGACCAAGGAGTAATTTTGACTTTTAAATCCTATTACATAAGAAATACATTTTTTAAGGTTATCATTGCCATGCATAGACAGTAATTCCTCTGATGGATCTGGGCAAAGTAAATTGCAGACCTTCTGGAAAAGATTCATCATTCTAGAATCCATAAGAACATTCATGATGCATGGGAAGAGGTTAAAATATCAACTCTACCAAGAGTTTGGAAGAAGTCGATTCCAACCCCCACAGATGACTTTGAGGGATTCAGGACTTTCATGGAGGAAGTAACTGCAGAGGAGGTGGAAATGGCAAGAAAACCGGAATTAGAAGTGGAGCCTGAAGATGGGATAGATTGCTTTGCATCTTAAAAACTTGAAAGGATGAGAAGTTCCTTCTTAATGATGAGCAAAGGAAGTAGTTTCTTTCTTTCTTTTTTTCTTTCTTTCTTTCTTTCTTTCTTTCTTTCTTTCTTTCTTTCTTTCTTTCTTTCTTTCTTTCTTTCTTTCTTTCTTTTACAGACAAAGATCACAAGTAGGCAGAGAGGCAGGCAGAGAGAGGAGGAAGCAGGCTCCCCGCTGAGCAGAGAGCCCGATTCGGGGCTCGATCCCAGGACCCTGAGATCATGACCTGAGCTGAAGGCAGAGGCTTTGACCCACTGAGCCACCCAGGCACCGCGGAAGTAGTTTCTTGAGGTGGAATCTAGTCTTGGCGATAGCGATATGAAGATTTTTGAGACATCCACAAAAGATTTGGAATATTACATAAATTTACCATCAACGAAGCGGAAGAGAGGACTTCTTCCTTTGAGAGGAAGTATGCGAGGACTGACTCCAATTTTGAAAGAAGTTCTGCTGTGGGTAAAATGCTATCAAACAGCATTGCATGCTGCAGAGAAATAGTCCATGAAAGGAAGAGTCAACTGATGAGGCTGACTTCACTGTTATCTTATGTTAAGAAATTGCCACAGCCTCCCACGCCTTGGGCAACCACCACTCCGATCCGTCAGCAGCCATCAACATTGACGCAAGACCCTCCACCGGCAAAATAACCGACTTTCTGAAAGCTCAGATGATGGTTACCGGTTTTTAGCAGGAAACATCTTGTAACCAAAGTCTGTATCTTGTTTTTTTCAGACACTGTGCTATTGCACATTTAATAGATAGCAGTATAGTGTAAACATGACTTTTTGATCCCCCGGGAAACCAGAAAAACCCATCGTATTCACTTTAATGCAATAGTCACTGTAACGCAGTGGTCCCGAGCGGAACCCACAATATCTCTGAGGACTGCCTGTGTCTCATTACGGCAGCCCAGACGGACTAAAGCACAGATAAATGCTGAGTAGTGTCAACCACCGTTTTCTGAGAATCCGTTCTGTGCTGGCCCCTGGTCTGGGCACTGGGATAGAGAGACAAGGCTTCATCTGTGCACTTAAGTGACTCAAGAGGAACCAAGTCATTAGCGTGGTAAAAATACACGAAGTATTGTGTGGGTGAGGAGGAGGGGCTGAGAAATTGTACGTTTCCTCAGGCAGCAATGACACATTTACTCCTCTTTTGTAACTTTAAAGCGGTCCTCTGTCTTGTGCTCCATCTGGAGCGGTGAACTGCTGAACTTTCTGAAACCAGAGTGGGCTGCTTTTCATGATCTGGAGGACCAGCCAAAACTGGGATGGCAAAACCCGTCCACTCCAGAGTGGAACAAAGACCGGGGTTGTGTTTCCACACTCAGCGGGTTCTGCATCGTCAGGAGGACATAGAATGTACTTGTGCTCAGAAAAGAAACCGCTGGAAGAGGAGAAAATATCCTTCCCTCCCACCCTCCCAGTTCTGCAGGGATTTGATCTCAATGCCTCAGCAGTTTCTGAGTCTTTTTATATTTTACCGTCTCTGGGGATTTCTGAACACTGCAGCATTTGCTTGGGTTAGGGTGGTTTTCTTGTCTTTGGCAAATGTTCCAGAGTCATCTTGGGATGCTTTAAGTTGCCCCCAAAGAAAAGGGTTTTTAAAGAGTAGACTTAATCCCCTGACCCTGTATTTTCAAAAGGCATTATCACGTAAAGAGAGTATCACTGGGAGATTTTAGTGATACTTTTTATACTTTGTTTTTTCTTTTCCTTCTTGCTTCTTGGTTAGCATCAACAATGGGAGCAGCTTTTAGCAGGTTTTCCAGCTTCCTGATGCCGTAGTCCTTTGTCCTCTTGGAAGATTGGCATCAGCAGCAGCATGGATCTTCAGTTTTACTTCCCTTGTACTTTCTTTTTTAAGAAAACAGTTTTACCGAGATACAACTCACATACCATACAATTCACCCACCTACCCGTGTACAATTGATAGAGCTGTACCACCATCCCCACAGTCAATTTTAGAACACTTTCATCACCCCAGAAATAAACCCTGAGTCCCTTAGCTGTCTCTCTCACACACACACACACACACACACACACACACCAACTTTCATCTCTCCCAGCCCTAATCTGCTGGATTTGCCCGTTCTGGACATTTTCTGTAAATGGAACCACACAGGATATGGTTTTATGAATCGGGCTTCTTTCACTTAGTGTGATGTTTCCAAGGTCCACCCATGTTGTGACGTAAGTTGGCACTGCATTCTTTTTTTATAGCTGAGAAATACTCCATTATATGGATATGTCACATTTTGCTCATCTTCTGAACAACCGATAGACATTTGGGTTGTTTTCCCTTTTGGGTTGTTATGAATAATGCTGCTGGATTATTCATGGATAAGATTTTATGTGGACATATATTTTCTTTTTTTTAAGATTTTATTTATTTATTTGACAGGCAGAGATCACAGGCAGGCAGAGAGGCAGGCAGAGAGTGTGGGGGGTGGGGGAAGCAGGCTCCCTACTGAGTAGAGAGCCCGATGTGGGGCTCGATGTAGGGCTCGATCCCAAGACCCTGAGATCATGACCAGAGCCAAAGGCAGAGGCTTAACCCACTGAGACACCCAGGCGCCCCTGGACATGTTTTCATTTCTTGTGTATACCTAGGAATGGAATTGATGGGTCATATGGTACCTGTATGTTTAACCATTGGAGGAACTGCCAGGCTGTTTCCCAAAGCCCTCTTCCTTGTATGATCAATAAGCCAAGGAAATATCTTATTGCTCTTTAACATTCGTAGGATTTTGCCAGCTTTGCTACTGACCATCTTCGCTGTGTGTCTGTTAAAATGCTTCCATAAGAAAGCTGAAGGTGGGATCACCATGCTTAGACTCCTTCTCTCTACATATTTCTCATCCTCCACAGGTCTGACGGACCTTAGTCTTCTAATACCTTTAGGAACAGAGGCATGTCCCACCACAGTCATTATTTATGGATCAAACAGCTTTTCAGATACTTCTGGTTACAAGGGCAATTTATTTTGCCAATATTTACCTGAAATCCCACTTACATGTTGAGAGTTTAGGTAGAATGTCACACACAAGCTTTGGTTGCTTGAGCTGATGACTCTGTGATCACGTTCATATCATGACTGTGTTGGCCACAAATTGGCATCCAAATGAGAAACAAGGGAAAAGCCCTTGGACTTCCAGCATCACCCTTTTTGATACACACAAAGGCTTTTTAATGTTTTCAGAAGCCTTCACCACCAGCCTCCACCTTCTATGGAGTGCAAGGCTGTTGCCGGCAAATACACTATTATGGGATAAATTGACCCTCTAAAATTCATATGTTGAAGTCATAACCACCTCAGAATGTGACTATATTTGGAAATAAGGCCTTTGTAGAGATAATTAAGGCTAAATGAGTTCACTGAGGGTGGCCCCTAATCCATTAAGACAAATGTATGTAGTTTGAGTAACAACTGTCATGACAATACAGAATATTTTTATCATCCTCCGAAGAACCCTGCTCTACCTTTGCCTGGCCATGACTTTCGAGCAGAGGACATTACACAGTTGAGTTGATGTCCTAGATCTGGGAAGGTTGAATCAGAAGCAATATTCAGGAAGGACTGGAAGGAAAAGAGGGTGTAGAAGGAAAAGAAACTGGTAATTTTTTAAGGTAAAAAAAAACCAGAAACAAATGCCACTGGTGAATGGAAAGATGGGCAGTCATGGGCAACACCTTCCTGAAGGCCCAAAGGAGGACAAGTTGTCAGAACCAGGACAGAGGATCATTTTTAGCAAATCCTTATCTCACTAGAAGCATCTGATACTGCCCTTCAGTACTTAGATAAGCACAGAATTAATATATTATTTTGGGGACGCCTGGGTGGCTCAGTTGGTTAAGCGGCTGCCTTCGGCTCAGGTCATGATCCCAGCGTCCTGGGATCGAGTCCCACATCGGGCTCCTTGCTCAGCAGGGAGCCTGCTTCTCCCTCTGCCTCTGCCTGCCACTCTGTCTGCCTGTGCTCACTCTCTCTGACAAATAAATAAAATCTTTAAAAAAAAAAATATTATTTTGGCCATGGTACAAAAATTACAAATCATAAATCCTTTACTTAATATGCTTATTTCATGTATCTCTAAGTCCTTTTCTCTTTCTAATCCATGATTTCTCCCAAGATGTGTTGTCCTCTGCTTACTTGACATTGGTGCACATGTACTTTTCCCTGCCTGGATAATTTATATATCTATTTATCCTTTCTTGTGGTAAAATACACATAGCATAAAATTTACCATTTAATCACTTTAAAATTGAGGGGCATTTAGTAAATTCAGTGTTGTGCAACCATCAGCACTGTCGAGTTCCAGAATGTCTTCATCATCCAAAAAGGAGACCTTATACCCATCAAGCAGCTACTCCCCCTTACTCCTCCCCCTACTTCCCCTCACACCCCAGCACCCAGCTCCTGGCAACCACTAATCTACTTTCCCTCTCTATGGATTTGCCCATTCTGAGCATTTCATATACAGAGAATCATATGCAATATGAGATCTTTTGTGTCTGCCTTCTTTCACTAAGCACAATGATTTTAAGGTTTATCCATTATTACAGCATGTATCAGTGTTTCATTCCTTTTTGTGATTTGGTAATACTCCCATTTTATGGCTGTGGTACATCTTATGTATCTATTCGGTAGTTGATGGACATTTGCACGGTTTCCACGTTTGGCTGTGTGGGTAGTGCTGCTATGACCAATCATGTGCAAGGATTTGTCTGAATACCTGTTTTCATTTCTTTTGGGTATGTACCTAGGAGTTGAATTGCTCGTCATATGGTAACTCTGTGTTTAACTTACTGGGGAATTGCCAGACTCTTCTCCACAGTGGCTGTACCATTTTACATTCTTACCAGTAGTGGGTGAGGGCTCCACTTTCTCCAGTCCTCACCAACACTAGTTATTGATTGACTGATTGATTGATCGATTGCCATTCTAGTGGGTGTGAAGTGGCGTCTCATTATAGTTTTGATTTGCACTTCCCTAGTAAAGTGCCCAGTGACATTGAGCATCTTTCCATGTGCTTTTTGGCCATTTGTATAGATCTTTTTGAAAATGTCCATTTAAATCTCTTGCTTATGTTTTAACAGGGTTTTGGGGGGGGTTGCCTTTTTGTTGTTGAGTTGTACGTTTTTCATGTATTCTGGATACTAGGCCCTTCTCAGATTTGTATAATTTGCAAATATTTTGTTCCACCCTGTAGATTGTCGTTTCATTTTCTTCATCTAGCCTTTGAAGCACAAAAGTTTTAAATTCTGATGAAATCCAGAATATCTATTTTGTTGTTGTTGTTGCTTGTGCTCTGGGTATCATATCTAGGAAACCATTGCCCAATCTAGAGTTGTGAAGATTTACCCCTGTGTTTTCTTCTCAGAGTTGTATAGTTTTAATGCTAAATTTAGGTTTTTCACTTTTAAAAAAGAATCTATTTATTTATTTATTTATTTGAGAGAGAGCAGGGGGGAGGAGTTATTTGAGCGAATTATTTGAGGGGGGGGAGGAGTAGAGGGGAAGGGAGGGGAGAGGAAATGTTCAGATTCCATGCTGAGCACAAAGCCTGACGTAGGGCTTGATCCCACAACCCTGAGATCATGACCTGAGCTGAAACGAAGAGTTGGACACTCAACCAACTGAGCCACCCTGGTGCCCTTCAGTTTTATTTTGAGTTAATTATTGTGTGTGGTGTCAGGTGAGACAAGGATCTAGTGTCTTTCTTTTGCATGCAGATGTCCAGTTCTCCTAGTACCTTTTGTTGTACTCTTCTTTCTCCATCAAATGATCTTGGCGTCTTTGTTGTAAATCAGTCGACCATAGATATATGTGTTTATTTCTGGAATCTCAGTTCTAGTTCACTGATATGAACTAGTTCTAGTTCATTGATATATGACCTAGATATGATATGTCTACCCTTATGCTAATACCATACTGTTTTGATTACTATGCCTTTGTAGTAGGTTTAGAAATCAGGAAGTTTGGGCGCCTGGGTGGCTCAGTGGGTTAAAGCCTCTGTCTTCGGCTCAGGTCATGGTCCCAGGGTCCTGGGATCACGACCCAAACCGAAGGCAGAGGCTTCAACCCACCGAGCCACCAGGTGCCCCCATCTGTGATTTTATATGCATTTTGGGATCGCTTTTTCAATTTCTTTCAAAAAAAGACCTTTGGGATTTTGACAGGGATGAATTGATTTTGTGGACCACTTCAGGGAGTTTTACCATCTTAGTGATATTGAGCCTTCTAATCCACAAATGCAAAATGTTTTTCCATTAATTTGTGTCTTCTTTAATTTCATTCCACAATGTTGTCATTTTTAAAGTTTAAACTTCTCTAAATTTATTCCTCGGTATATTATTTGTCCATTTCATCTAGGGTGCCTAATTTGTGTAGAGCTATTCATCATATTCTCCCTTTTAACATTTTTTTTAATTTTTATTTTTTATAAACATATTTTTATCCCCAGGGGTACATGTCTGTGAATCGCCAGGTTTACACACTTCACAGCACTAACCATAGCACATACCCTCCCCAATGTCCATTACCCCACCCCACTTTCCCGACCCCCTCCCCCCAGCAACCCTCAGTTTTTTTTGTGAGATTAAGAGTCACTTATGGTTTATCTCCCTCCCAATCCCATCTTGTTTCTTTTCTTCTTTTTCTACTCCCCTAGTCCCCCATGTTGCATCTCCACTTCCTCATATCAGGGATATCATATGATAGTTGTCTTTCTCTGATTGACTTATTTCACTAAGCATGATACCCTCTAGTTCCATCCACATCGTTGCGAATGGCCTTTTAATCATTTTTATTTCTAAGGTTGATAGTAATGTCTGCACTTTCATCTCTGATTTTAGTAATATGAGTTCCTCTCTTTCTTGGTCAGTCTAGTTTGGTTTGTCAACTTTGTTGGTCTTTTCAAAGAACCAGTTTTGGCTTTGTTGACGATCTCTATTATTTTTTCTATTCTCTACTTCTTTTGTTTTCTCTCTGATCTTTATTTTTTAAAAGATTTTATTTATTTATTTGACACAGAGAGAGATCACAAGTAGGCAGAGAGGCAGGCAGAGAGAAAGGGGGAGGCAGGGTCCCTGCTGAGCAGAGAGCCCGATGAGGGGCTCAATCCGATCCCAGGACCTGAGACCATGACCTGAGCCGAAGGCAGAGGCTTAACCCACTGAGCCACACAGGCACCCCGTCCCATTGTAATTTCTGACCTAAAATTTGTTTGGTGTTTGTATAGCCACTTCGGCTCTCTTTGGATTTCTGTGCATGGAGTATCTTTTCCATCCTTTCACTTTCAAACTATCTGGTTATAAAGTGAGTCTCTTGTAGATAGCACATAGTCAGATTTTTAAAAATCTTTTTTGCCAAGATCTACCTTTTGATCTGAGAGTTCAGTCCACTTACATTTACACTGAATACTGATAAGAAAAGTTTTCTACCATTTTGCTATTTTGTTTCCTATATACCTTGTATCTTTTTTGTTCTTCAGTTTCTCAACTGCTGCCTTCTTTTGTGTTTAATTGGGGTTGGGTTTTGTTTTTTTTTAAGATTTTTTATTTGTGGGGCACCTGGGTGGCTCAGTGGATTAAAGCCTCTGCCTTTGGCTCGGGTCGTGATCCCAGGGTCCTGGGATCCAGCCCTGCGTCGGGCTCTCTGCTCAGCGAGGAGCCTGCTTCCTCCTCTCTCTCCACCTGCCTCTCTGCCTGCTTGTGATCTCTGTCAAATGAATAAATAAAATCTTTTAAAAAAAAAGATTTTTTATTTGTTTATTTGTTTATTTGACACAGAGAGAGATCACAAGTAGGCAGAGAAACAGGCAGAGGGGGAGGGGGAAGCAGGCCCCCTGCTGAGCAGAGAGCTGGATTTGGGGCTCAATCCCAGGACCCTGGGATCACAACCCTAGCCAAAAGCAGAGGCTTAACCCACTGAGCCACCCAGGGACTCCTGTTTGTTTGTATTTTTGGGCTACTGTACCATTTTGATTCCTTCTTCATTTCCTTTTCTCTATATTTGCCAGTTATTTTATTAGTGGTTATCCTGCAGATTATAACTTATAATTTAAATTTAACAAACTAGTTTGAATTAGCTTCAATTTAGCTTCAATAGTATACGGAAACTCTGTTCCTATACAATTCCATGCCCTCTTTATGTTTTTATTGTCACAAATTACATCTTTGAACATTAATTGTGTGTTCTCATTAACATAGATGTATAATTTTTGTTTTATGCATTTGTCTTTTAAATCACATAGAGAAAAAAGAGTTAGAAACCAAAAGCATGGTAGTGCTTGCCTGTTTTATTTACCTATAAATACTACATAGTTCACAGTCTAGTTCAGATTAATACCAATTTAATTTCAGTAAGATACAAAATCTCATACCTGTATAGTTCTATTCCTACCCCGTTCTTTGTGCCATTGTTGTCATATGAATTATATCTTTAGACGTTGTGCACACATCAAGACAGACTTGTAATTATTGCTTTATCCAGTTGTCTTTTAAATCAGGAGAAAAAGAGTTACAAGTAAAAACAATATTTAGGGGCGCCTGGGTGGCTCAGTGGGTTAAGCCTCTGCCTTCGGCTCAGGTTATGATCTCAGGGTCCTGGGATCGAGTCCTGAGTGGGGCTCCCAGCTCAGCAGGGAGCCTGCTCCCCCTGCCCCAGCCTGCCTCTCTGCCTGCTTGTGATCTCTCTCTCTCAAATAAATAAATAAAATATTTTTAAATAGCTATCCTTAAAAAAAACACACACACACAACATTTATACTCTCTTTTATGTATATCCAGGTAGTTACCTTTATCACTGTTCTTTTTGCTTTGTGTGGATTCAAGTTACTCTCTAATATCCTTTCACTTCGGCCTAAAGAATTTAGTTTAGTATTTCTGGCAGAACAGATTTGTTAGAAACAAATTTTCCCAGTCTTTGTTTATCTGGGAATACTTTATCTTCTCCTTTTTGGGAGGTTAGTTTTATTGGATACAGACTTCTTGGTCCATAGTCTTTGTGCATTTTCAATATTTCACCTCCCTGCCTGCTGATCTCCATGGTTGGTGAGAAATCACCTGTTAATCTTATTGAGAACTCCTTGTAGGTGATGAATCACTTCTCTCTCCCTGCTTTTAAGATTCTCTCATTGGTTTGTTTTTTTTTTTATTTCTTTTCAGCGTAACAGTATTCATTGTTTTTGCACCACACCCAGCACCCTCCCCAATACCCACCACCAGGCTCCCCCAACCTCCCACCCCCCACCCCTTCAAAACCCCTCAGGTTGTTTTTCAGAGTCCATAGTCTCTCATTGGTTTTTAACGGTTGGATCGTGATGTATTTAGGTGTGGATCCCTTTCAGTTTAACCTACTTGGAGTTTTCTGAGCTTCTTGGAAGTGCAGTGTTCTTTCTGTCCCCCTCCACCCCACCATCTAATCTCTCAACTCCTGGAACTCCTACTATGCATATGTTGATGTGCTTAATGGTGTCCCACTGGTTTCTGAGGCTCTGTTTATCTTATTCTTTTTTCATTCTGTGCCTCAGAATTGACCATCTCAGTAAACCTCTATAAAAGTTCACTGATTCTTCTGCTAACCTGCATCTCGTGTTGAAGCCTTCTACTTAGTCTTTCATTTCAGTTTTTGTACTTTTCAAGTCCAGAAGTTCTGTCTGGCTCCTTTTTATAACTCTTAAAATCTTCATTGATAGTCTCTGTTTGGTGAGACTTCATTCTCTTCTGGTTACTTTCAGTTCTTTGTTTACCATTTGCTTTGGCTCTTAGGCATATCTGAGACCGTTGATTTAAAGTTTTTGTCTAGTATAATAAGTCCAATGCCTGGGCTTCCTCAGGGACAGTTTCTTTCATTCTTTTTTTGTCTATGAATAGACCATACTTTGTTGTTTCTTTGCATGCCTTGTAATTTTTGTTGAAAATTGTTCATTTTGGATATTATAATGCAGTAAGTAACTCTGGAAATAGGATTACCGCCCCCCCTCCATCAGACCTTGCTGTTGCTGGTTGTTGTGAGTTGTACTTGATTGTTTAATGACATTTCTAAACTATTTTTATGAAGACATTATCATTTTGTTGTATGACATCACTGAAATCACTGTTCCTTTAGCTTAGTGGTTAACTGGTAAGTTGTTAGAAAATTCCTTAAATGTCACCACCGTCAGCACAATAAAACTCTTCTGATCTTTGCAGATTGGTTCTGTGGTATACTCCATCAAAGCTTAGGCAGACCTTAATGCAGCTCAACCTTGGCCTTCCTTCACTTCTGGTTTATGTGGAGTCTAATGATTAGCCAGAGGTTAAAACTAACTGTCTTCTCAGGTCTTTCCTAAGCATGGCTTAGCCCTGGGTGTGCATGGGACCTTCTGGACTCTAGTTTATGTGGGAGCTTTTTAAAATCTTTATTCCTCTGTGTATCTCCTTCCTCAGCCTCTTCCTTTACAGGCCCTTCAGACTCCCTGCTGCTTGCCCCACCTGTTATTCCTTGTACCAGGTGGTTGTGGCTGGTAGACTTGCCTTTCAATGCTTTCAACAAAGGCTGCCCAGGAGACCACTTCAGCCCTGGGAAAGTTCCAAGTGAAAGAAAACAGAGGTAAGATCCTGAGTTGACCCCTCAGGGAGCCAGGATACAGGTCAGAGCATACAACCACAGTTCTTTGAGAACAAAGTTTGTGTTGCCCCCTCTGGCCCCAGGAAGCCAAACCAGGAACACAGCCTCCACAGCTGCCTTTTAACTGGGGGCTGGGGGACGTAGGCTGTCTAAGTTCAAAATCCAGAATACCGTTTTCCTGAAATTTAGTAACTTCTTTCTTCATAAAGCCTTTCCCTACTTGTTGTTACTTTCTTGCTAAATTCCGGAGTTCTCAAAGTGTTAGTTCTGACAGGTTTTGTCAGCTTAATTATTGCTTTTGTGGAGGGACAGGTTTCTGGGATTCCCTACGCCTGGGTATGAACATTTTTGCAGTTATTTTTATGCTGATAGAGTGCTCTCTAAAAAGAATAAGACCATTTTAGAGTACCAGCAGCAATGTATTTCCTCATAGCCTTGTCAGCATTTATTATAAATTTTTAAATTTTGAATTATTTCATTGTGATCGAAGAACATTTCATAGGCATATTGATTTGAATGTCTTCCTCTTTTGTTGGGTCCAAACCCTTGTTGGGTTAGTATTTGTGTTTTTGGTAATTGGTTGTTTCCTTTGGTCGTTAGCTCATTCAGATATTAGCCTTTCGTGTACATTTCAGTTCATCTGATCCTGAGCCTGAAATGATGAGCGATGTCTGTGTGTGTGAGGCATAATCCATCTTAGCCGTAGACGGACAGTTCCTAAGGAGAAAGCTTGTTGGGCCAGCCCTGGGTATCTTTAAATCATTCACTCATTCAACAGAAATGCACCAAGCCCTACTGTGTGCCATGTCTGTGCTGATTCTGGGAAAAACGACAAGGACTAGAGAGCCCTGCCCCACCCTCATGAGCAAATAGTCTTTCTTGGGGTGACACCAAGTAAGCAAGACGTGCAGAATGTCATCTCAACACAGCTTTTCTGTTGAGCTGTGCTAGTTTGCTTTTCTAAAAGTTTTTTTTTCCCCAAGATTTTATTTATTTATTTGACAGAGAGAGAGAGAGAGAGATCACAAGTAGGCAGAGAGAGGGCGGAAGCAGGCTCCCTGCTGAGCAGAGAGCCCGACTCCGGGCTTGATCCCAGGACCCTGAGATCATGACCTGAGCCAGAGGCAGAGGCTTAACCCACTGAGCCACCCAGGAGCCCCTCTAAAATTTTTATTTAAAAGTTGATGTCTGGGGTGCCTGGGTGGCTCACTGGGTTAAAGCCTCTGCCTTTGGCTCAGGTCATGATCCCAGGGTCTTGGGATCGAGCCCTCATTGGGCTCTCTGCTCAGCAGGGAGCCTGCTTCCTCATCTCTCTTTCTCTGCCTGCCCTCTCTGCCTACTTGTGATCTTTGTCAAATAAATAAAGTCTTTAAAAAAATAATAATAATAAAATAAAATTTTAAAAGTTGATGTCCAGGGCACCTGGGTGGCTCAGTAGGTTAGGCCGCTGCTTTTGGCTTGGGTCATGATCTCAGGGTCGTGGGATCGAGTCCCGCAATGGGCTCTCTGCTTGGTGGGGAGCCTGCTTCCCCTTCTCTCTCTCTGCCTGCTTGTGATCGCTCTCTCTGTCAAATAAATACATAAAATCTTAAAAAAAAAAAGTTGATGTCCTTACACTTGCCTATCACATCCTTGAAATGAAAGTCTCACTTGGAGCCCCTTTCTCCCCAGCAACTTGATCTTCATGATGCATGTGCTTGGTCCTTTGGGTAGAGCTGGAGGGGGATTTCCGTCCTGAGCACCAGTGGGCACAGGCCCTCTTCGGTAGGGACCCTAGAACTTCTGAGCCTTTAGCTTCCTTCTGAAGGCTCATCACACCTGACAGACAGTTCTTTCCAGGACAGAAAGTCCAGTGGTTTGCAGATGGCCGGGCTTGAGGAGACTCCGCCAGCCCTTCCTCAGAACGAAGGTAGGTGTCTCTCACCTGTACAGGTAGAGCCGTTCTGAAGCTGTGGCCACGAGGGAGCGGACAACCCACGGTTGAGGGATTCCGCTCTTATTCTGCCCACATCAATCCTGAGTTGCCTCCTCTCCTCACCCAGCATGGCACAGTGGCCAGGATGGGTAAGTGGGGATACCACAGTACTCCATCTTATTCATAGGGGTCCAGGAAGCTGAAGGGATGCCCATCCTGTTGCCCAGCCTGAAGGGCAGCTGCTTCGACCATCCCCTGCACCAGGGGCTCCTCCGTGCCACCCGGCGCTGCAGCAGCCCTACCTCAGCTCTAACACCTAAGTTGTCAAAGAAGCCCAAGGTGCAGGCGGCCAGGGACATGTTCCCCATTGACTGGAGCCCGCCACCTGTAGAGTTCCTGAACCTGAGGGTACCGCCAGCAGGCAGGGGAACCCCAGGCCCGAGGTGGGTTGATGCAGTGGGGCCTCATGGCTTGAAGACATGGGCCCACCAGCTGCCTGACAAGTTAGAGCAGGAGCCCCAGGACTCGGACCCCCAGGGGAATCTGGCCTCACTGGAGGAGCCGTTCTGGAACATGGCAGGCCTGAGCCAAAAAGCTGAAGTGATGGACACCCACACCTTGGTAAGCTGATGGACTCCCCTTGGTCTCCTCTCCTTGCCACTCTTCCTCAGTCACCCCCACCACTCCCTTTTTGGCCATTCTTCCTTGGCCATACCCCAGCTGCCTTTCATTGGCCAGCTCCCCCTAACTATCCCTCCTCAACTGCATACCCTATCAACTTCTTCCCAGCCCTTGGACTCTTGTGGCTGGGGTACATCTCTCCCCATATTTCTGCTGCTAACATCTGCTAACAGTTGGCTTGGGGTGGTGCCAAATTTGATGCCACTTTTGTATGGAAACCTTCAAGGCTTTTGTGCCTAAGGTTGAGGATATCCCCCTGGGGAAAGGAGTACCTTGGTGCCCCAGTCTAAACTAGACCAGGCACAAAGACTCAGGCTGACTGTGGTACAGTGGATTGGAATGTCTAAATGGAAGCTTTAATGATGAACCTTAACTTGGGTGGGAATAAACAGCTCTTGCTAGGTAGACCGGGAACAATTAGGGGCCCACAGATCCAGGAAATTTATTTTAAGAATAGGGCTTAATTATTTGTTTTGCTTATTTTTTCTTTTTAAATAGAGGTTTTTCCTTCTTGTGGGAAGCCTTTTTTTTTTTTTTTTTTGTCAGAGAGAGAGCACAAGCAGGGGGAGCAGCAGGTGGAGGGAGAAGCAGGCTCCCCACTGAGCAAGGAGCCCAACTGAATCCCAGGACCCTGGGATCATGACCTGAGCCAAAGGCAGACATTAAACCGACTGAGCCGCTCAGGTGTCCCTGGTCTTAATTATTTCAAATAGCCCAAGATTGGCGATAATCCAAATGCCCACCACTAGGGAATTAATACATTATGTCCTAGTCCTACATTAGAGTACCCTGAAAGTTGGTTTGTTTTTTTTTTTACTTATTTCTTTAGTATTGATATGGAATGACCCTGAAGACATTCTATTAATTGAGCAGAGCAAAGGGTAGAATAGGGTTCATAGTTTGCTACCATATGCTTTATGGGTAGGGGGGACTCTGTGTTGTATTACTGTTTGCTTGTCTGTGGATAAAATGTCTCCAAAAGCAAACAGAGGAGTGAACACCTGTGGTCACCTGTGAGAAGGGACCTGGGTGGCTGGGGGTGCTGGTGACGGGAGACATCTTACTGCATGCCTTTATGCTTCTCGAATTTTTAATCATGTGAAGGTATTGCTTATTCAGACATGTAAACAAGATAAATAAAGGGCTTAATTGAGATTAACTGAGATTAATTTTATTCTTCTCCCCCCTTGTCTGTCTTTCTGTCCATCATTCTCACGTTCTGCTGCTCCAGTTCACCTCTGGGGCCTCAGAGAGCTACGTCAATAGCTTAGACTACTTACTGCAGGAGAAGCGGTGAGTGTGGGAGGAGGTCCATCGTGGGGTCTGCATTCTGTGAGGTGGGCATTGATTTCGGGGGATTGTCCTCTAAGACTCCTAGCACCTTCCCCTCAGGATCGAGCAGCCTACCACCCTCCTGCACAGCGTGTCTCCGGGAGCACAGAGAGCCCTGTGTTCTCTGATCAATAGTAAGCACATGGAATGGCAGTTAGGTTGAAGGGGGTCATCCCAAAGGCAGAGAACCCCAGACCAGGGGGTCGTGAACCTTGGGTTGGTGTGGAGGGGAGACAGGGGGAGTCTGTTCCTCTCTTCTGCCCAATTCATGCCCATGTGGGGCCTCTCGGCTCCCATTCAAGCGTTCCATGAGAGAGAAGGGGAAAAGGCATGTGGCTTTGACCAAGGAGTACAGCCTGAGTATCTCCACGCCGGTGATGCAGGCAGGTAAACTCATCAGGGCACCCTGCACTGGGAGATTCTTGTTCTGCTGGGTCCCACACCAGGCACTGGGTATTTGGAGGAGATGGTGCGGCCCCACTCACCTGGACATTTATCCTAATGTTTCTAGTATTTCCCGTGCGGTGAGGTTGCTGTGGAGGGGCCTGGAATACTGGCACCTAGTTTAACCTGGGGGTCAGAAAGGGCTTCCCACAGGTATCCTTATCTTTGAACCTGGGAGAATTAGAAGATTTTCGGGGTGGGGGGACAGCATGGGTGACGACACATGTGAAGGTGGGTAGGAGAGATGTTCTGGTGGCTGACTAGAGCTGGAATTCCCAGTGCTGGGGGCTGGGGGTTGGGGGCCGACAGAGCAGGCGGTGCAGCCAAGATGCGAACTGGGGCTGGGTCATGAGAGGCAGAATTTTAAGGGTAGTGTTGTGTTTCCCACTGCGTTGCAGAGATTGCTTAGGCCACATTATGGAGAGTGGATGGGAGGGAGGAGAGAGGAAGTATGGTGAACGGTGATGGGGTGGGGCCCTGGGACGAGGGCAGTGGGGCTATGATGAGTCTGCTGACCTGGGTGGCTGGGACTCTGGAGCCTGTGTGGAGGAGAATTCAGGCCTATACGTGTGGCTTCGGAGAGGCCCAGGCACATTCAGCTGGAAATCATTCAGTTGTTACTGGCTAGGAAGATTCCAACTGCAGACAGTGACCTGGGCTGGAGGTGAAGTCTGTAAGAACTGAGGACTTTTTGGCAACGCCAAGGCAGGCCCCGGAGGGGCAGGGCAAGGGCTGGGGAGGCTTGTAGGCTGTTGAGGGGCCAAGGATCCAGAAGGCAGAAGGCTGGACTCTGCCTGCTCAGGGGTTTGATGTGGTTAGGGCAAGAGGGAGGTGAGGAAGTCAGGATTCCAGCAAGATAATGGTTGGCATGCAGGGCTGTGGTGGGGACTGACCGCTGAGGCTAGAGACCAAAGGGTACGGCCGGAAAAGCAGGCCATGTGTTAAGGGCTCTGGGAGCCATGAGCCTGGGGGCCTCCCCAGGTCAGTGTGGCCAGACCCTGGGAGGAGGAGAAAGGGCTAGGCACAGGCCTTGATGTGTTAAAAAGTGGGCAAATACTAAACAAGGTACACAAAGGGAGGTTTGAAGTTGTATGGTGAAAATCCCTATCCTAGGCTTGCCATGTTCATGGGGTCTGCAGCTCAGTGTCCAGGTCGCTTGACTGGGGACAGCACTGAGCTCTGTTGTTGGCTCTCTGCTCCCTGCAGGCACCAGGCCCTGGAGCAGGAGCGAGAGCAGCTGCTTCTGCACGACCATCCCCAACTCAGCAGCCTGGATCTGGATGAAGATGAAGTGCCTCTCACACCTGAGCACAGGTGGGGGATGGGCATGGGAGGGGCTTAGGGCCTGGCCATTTTCGGGGCGGAGGGGAGTCCCTGCACCTGCCTCTCAAGGCAGAGGATTGAAGTGTTGACGGGCTCTCATTTTCAGACAGAGTTTCAGCCAGCAATTTGTATGTATTTGTAAGTTCTCAGGTTGCCTCCTTTTCTTAAACTGACACTCAAGAAAAGCCCTACATTCATTCTTCGATTACAGAAATATTGGATCACCTACTGTGTGTCAGGGTCCAGTGTGGGCCTTTGAGGGCGCAGAGATAGGAAAACATGGACTACTCGGCCCCAATTTTCTACCCAAATTTATAGAACAGGGTCTCTTGGGGGAATAAATCTACAAAACCACAGTCTAAGATAAATCTGCCCTTAAAGGGGAGAATATGGCTATGTGACATTTTCCATTTTCCCCCGAAGATGATGGCTTTTGTCAGTGCTGTCATTGGGTGGGTGGGGAGGTATCTGCCAGCCATGATCTAGGGCCACTGGCTGGAGGCAGGCGGCATCATCTGCCCCATAGTGTCTCAGAGATGCTGAGGGACCACAGCTGAATCCACCATCAGGGTACCTGTTAGCCATCCATCTACTTACCTGGCCAGCCAGCAGACATCTACTGAGTCCAACTTTGTACCAGGCTCTGTTACAGACTCTGGGGATACGGCAAAAACAAAACCAGACAGAAAGCTCTATCCTCCTGCATGAAGAGGTGATGAGTGTTCAGGAGAAAGGATAAAGCAGAGGGGGGACGGGAGGAGCAGGGAAGGCCTATGAGACTATGCATGAGGGTCAGGGAAGACCTTGAGGAGCAGGTGGCTGGCTTCTAGCAGGACACTGTAAAGGAGGTGAGAGGCAGCTCTGGGACCCTGTAGGGGAGCATAGCGGCAGCTGTGGAAGGGAGGGCTGGGGAGAGAAGGTCAGGGAAGCTAAGAGTGGGCTCCATGCAGGAGCTCTTCCTCCGTGTGAGCTGACCACCACTGCTCCACAGGATCCTCTGCCGCCATGTTGATGATAAACTGGGGAGCCTGGGGGGCGGGGCAGAAGAAAGGAGATGGGGCAAATGAGCCATGGTAGTCATCCTGAGAAGTAAGAGGCTGGGAGTGAGGGTGGGTGGTAAGGAGTAGGCACAGGATTTGTTGATGAACTGGATGGAAGGTATGGGAGAAAGGGGAATCAAAGAGACCCCAGGATTTGGGCCTGAGCAACTGGAAGGTTGGAATTGTCTAATTAAACTAGAGAAGACTAAGGGACAAAGGCTGTACTGGGGGCACTTGTGAGGTCAAGAGTTCATTTGGGGGATCCCAGGGGCAAGACCAAAGAGACAGTCTGAATTACCTCTTCCGGATAGAGAGGCTCAGGAGTCACCACGTGTAGATGACGTTTAAAGCCATGATTAGATTAGATCACCCAGGAAACAAGTATAGAGAGAGAACAGGGGCCCAAGGAGGCAAAGTAGAGGTCATGGTGACCTTGACAAGAGCAGCTCTGGTGGATCACTGAGGGTGGCCCTGACTGGAACAGGCCCATAGAACACGAGGAGAGGTCAAAAGAGAAAAATGTGCAGTAGCTGAAGAGGGAATTGGAGTCAGGATAGATCTTTCTGTATATCTCCCTTTTCTCTCTTTTAATTGGATCCTCCCTTGCTTCCTTCCCTCCCTCCCTCAGGAACCAAGTGCGCTGGTTGGGAGGACTGCGGGGGATGAGGTCACTTCAGCCATGCGGGTTAGGGTAGGTTGGTCAGCTTGCCCTGAATCGTCAGCCTGTCCAAGCTTCGATTTTTTTTCCTGTCAGCTTGAATTAGGTTATTAAACATTGGCCTAAGCAGTGCCAGGTCACGTTTTTGTGCACACTCTCAAGTTAGCCTTCTTCTAATGAAGGGAATGTAGAGTCACAACCTACAGACTTCTTTGGAGCCTCCATCTTAGGACCCCCAGAGGGTTTACGTTGTTTTTGTTCCCCGGAGATGGTTGTGAACATCACCGTGGCTGGCTGTTTGCTTTTTTCCCCCAAGCTTTTCTGATAATCATCTCTGGACTCGATCAGGAATCTGCAAACTCTCTGTATTTGTAAACAGTAAATATTTTAGGCTTTGAGGGCCGTCCGATCTCTGTGGCAACAACCTCACAGCTCTGCTGTTGTGACAGGGAAGCTCCCGTAGACAATATACAAGTGAATAAATATGCTTATGTTGCAATAAAACCTTGTTCACAGCAATGGGCAGGACTTGGCCACAGACTATAGTTTGGTGACCCCCGCGGCCTTGGTTAGGAGGACCCCGGCCTCTTCACTGATACTTTCCACTGTGAACCTCTGTGGGTGTTCAGATTGGAACAGCCATCTCACAGAGGTGGAGAGCTACTCACATGCTGCCTAGAGGCCCAGAGAAGGGGTGCCATGCGAGGAGCATGGCGAACCCAGAAGAGCGGATGTGGAGACTAAATGGAACCACTGGGTTGGGCTAATGGCCTCTTTGGACAAGAGAGCCTTGGTGGTATCATAAGTGATAAAAACAGTTGCTCAAAGTCAGGACTCATGAATTTGTTTCCAGGTTTCCTACTCAATGGATACATAGCCTTGGAATGAAATCTTTTAAACCCTCTTTAAAAATCTCAGTAGCAGGTTCCCTGGGTGGCTCAGATGGTTAAGTGGCTGCCTTCAGCTCAGGTCATGATCCTGGGGTCCTGGGATCAAGCCCCACATTGGGCTCCCAGCTCAGTGGGGAGCCTGCTTCTCCCTCTCCCTCTGCCTCTCCCCCTGCTTGTGCTCTCTCTTTCTATGTCCCTCTCTCATGAGTAAATAAAAACTCTTTAAAAAGATAAAAAATTAAATCTTGGGAGCAAGAATAACTATTTTAGCTCTTGACCTTTCTACTGAGTACATCCAGGATTCTGGAAATCATGGCTTGGATGTTTAGAAATTCCCCCACAGAAAGGGAATTATCTGGGGAACTGGCCTAAGCCAGGTGTTTGATGCTTTGAAATCACCAATGATTTTCTGGGCACGTGACATTTTCAAGTAGTCTTTGAGAAAGCCTTTTTGACAACATGCACTTTGAGGTGGTGGTTTTGATGTGGGATCATGTTGATGGGACAGTTCAACTCTCTGCTTCAAAGAAAATTACTCACTGATACACAAAGCCAACAGCTTCTTCCATCCCTGAATGGGGCCAAGAAGAGATGTGGGTCTGGAAAGGGTGAGGCTGCAGCTGGGGGCCAGCCACCATCTGCCAGAGTAGTTGTCTGTGACCAGGAGTCACACACCCGCTGTGGATGCCCACCGTAGAAGAGACCCCCAAGCACCCAGAGCCCAGCATCCTCTCATGCTCTAAGGATTGGCTTGCATCTTGAGTGGATGCCATCCTATGTTCTCTATTTCTTAAAGTTAAAAGACCTTATATGTGTGCACTGGGGCAGGAGAGGGGAGAATATTTCAGCCCTCACATCATCCTTTATTCTCACTTCTGGGCTGCACAGGAAATCCCCAATTAGACATGGAAGAGTCCTCTCAGAACTCTTAATAATGCATATACATTATATTTAGTGTCACAAAAGTCCCTTTGTATGATGGTTCAGGGGATCAGACTAAGACCCTTTTACAGATGAGCCCAATTCCTGTATACTTTTAATAATTTCCAATTCTTCCTTAGTATAAGAGCAACAGAAGCCATAGAGCCCCAAAAGCTGAAATGGCAAAGAGAGGAACGAAACAGAAAACTGTTCTCCTGTTTGTGCGGTGGTTCACACAAGTTGCTTACAAAAACCTACAGGAGCAGAAGTCCCCTGTGTTTTCATTGCGTTTCCACACCCTGAGCCATTTCACCCTCCAAATAAGCTGGTGATGTGAGCCAGTGATGAACATCGGCCTCTTTCCTAAGGTTGGGGGCCAGAGAGGGAGGCAGATTTCATCCAGCCAGTGGTGGGCTGCCAGCTACACAGCTCAGCCTGCAGAGCCCGCTGCTTATGTCCCAGACCCCAACAGAAGCCCTGAGCATGGTTCCCCACCCGAGTCCACCATCCCAGGGCCCAGGCTGGGGACAGGAGGGGATGCCATACTTGTGGCTTGTTTCATTTGGCTGTTTTTATTGTTGTCAAAGGTGTGTTCTGTTTCTATTGAATCAAGCAGAACACAGTTGTATGAAGTAAGCAGGAAAAGTCTCCTCCCTGCTCCCCCCAAATCTTATTCCCTAGGGATGACTCCAGCTCATAGCTGGGCATGTCAGTAATATGGGGGGTGTTGCCCGTGTCTAAGAATGTGTATGTGCCTACATCTGTGTATATACCTGCCCCGCACACACACGCACACACACGCACACACTTCCTATTCTGAAACTTGGTGTTTTCACCCACCAGGGCACTGTGGCTAGTCCTTCATGAAGCAGAGATTTGCTGTGTTCGTAGGAACTGTCTTAAATGCCTCCCTTTTCCCTACTCCCTCCTGACAATTTTTACCCCTCCCAGTAGAGTTGGAATGTATCCCTTCTTCTCTCTGTTCCTTCCCTGTCCGTGGGACCCAGCTCTGATCTACTGATCAGACACACAAGGCAGGGCAAGGTCTGGGCATCCGGAGATCCCTGGGGAGTCCTCGTGATCACAAGAGCTCACAGACTGGTGCCCCAGAAGAAGCATCCGGGCTCCTTCCTTGTGCGGATGCCCTCCCTGACCCGGGCCACACCCGAAGCTTCTCTCCTCCGCCCCTGGCTGTGCCTGTGTAGGCAGTTTTGTGGTCGGCCCACTTGCTGAAGGCTATTGTGGTGATTTGTTTACCTTTCCCCTAGGCATCCGATGGCTGCCCACGCCTGACTCATCCTTCAGCACCTGGCACCCACGTATCATGGGTGCCCGTTGAAAGTTTGAGCTGAACAAAGGGAATGGGCAGCACTGGGTCTGGGAGCAGGACTTCTGGCTCCTGGGCTAAAAAAACCCAGAGGAAGGGACTGGGATGCAGGACTGAGAGTGGGATCGGCAAGAGCTCGAGTCAGCATCTTGCAGGCTCCTCCTTTACCAGCAGGTGGCGCTGTCCTCCTCAGTCTTCTCCCCACCAGGCACGGTTGCTAAGGCAAGGGGCACCATCTGGCTTTCCCTGGCCTTCTTCTGGGCTGCAGACCAGGTGCAGCTGCTGACTCTCGCCTCTCCGGCTCTTTGCTTTGCCAGGATGCTGGTGGAGAGGTTCTCCGTGTCACTGCAGGTCATCCCGCTGGTGCACCCCGGGGAGATGGTGTTTCTACCCAGGCATCAGCCCCTGCCCTGCATCCTGGACCATTCACAGCTCAAGCCACAGAGCCGCCTGGAAGAATGGTTCCTCAGGTAAATGTCGGCATGGGATGGCCAGGCCCTGTCCCTTCGGGAGCCCAAGGATAAGGACTGGCCCCAGTGAGGAAACTCAAGGCTGTGCTTGAGTCAGGTGGGACATGTCCGTTTTCAGGATTATAGATGAAATAGTCCCACATGTCGACTTACCATATTTAATTTACCGATTTAGATGCACATACTTTAAAAAGACCTACTTTGCAGCAAATATTAGGTCGCTTGTGTATTTATGTGTTCATAGCGCCTTTTCCTCCCCCGCACTCTGGGGGCATAGAAGGACTCTAGTCAGACTCACCATACATGCCTCTGGGGTGATGTCTCTGCTGACACTGGAGCCACTTTCTGAGCCATCCAGCAGTTTTCCAGCACACATCATTGTCATTTCCACCTGCTCATTGGAGACAACACCCTTCTTCCTTCCATGTGTGATGCTAGCAGTGAAAAGTTCGTCCCCAGCCCCAAGTGCACAATGTAATAACATTAGGACAGCAGCCCCATCACACTCCTCCATGGAAGGAAATTTACATTCATTATCACACAGCCACGGGTTCTGTTGCTTTTTAAGGGGATTTTAAAAGCTTGACCACAGCCACATCCAACACTTGCAGTTGGGAGTTCATCTACCTAAGAATAAGAGAGAAAGCCTGCAGGACTCAGGGCAGCTATCCACTCGTGCTCCTGAGGCCAAACCCTGCTGGGCCTTGGTGGCCAAGGGGGATGGGGAGGAGGCCGTCGGTCCCACACCACCCGGTAGGGAGCCCAGAGGCTGAGCTATCCGTGGTCTCTTGAAAGCAAGAGTCCTGTCTTTTCCAGCTCTTCAGGGTTTCCTTATGTCTGTTTCACTAATTCTAAAGCCATCTGATTGTCACGGGAAGTTTCAAGTATACATAGAACAGTGTAATGCTTCCCCGTGCAGTCATCACTCAGCTTCGGCAATCAACTCTAAGGCGATCCTGTTCCGTCTCTACCCCCGCCCACTAACATTATCCCCTCAGGATTATTTTCAAGCAAATCCCAGGCACATATAATTGAATCTATAAGTACTTCACTGTGTGTCTCTAAAAGATAGGGCTCTATCTTTAGATAGAAGTTAAATGCCATAATTACACCTAAAATATCCAAATCCTTCAGACCACTGATATCAGTCGGTGTTCAGCTTCCCTCAGCCATCTTCTAAAAGTGTCTTATATGTTGTGCAGTGAAGAGCTCAACAAGGCCGTAACGTCGCCATTGGTCATGACATGAACGCTGAGAGAATATTGCCTAGCACGAGGCCTCAAGACCTTTAGCCATTCTCCTCAGCATATATGTTACTTCCGACCTTTCTCCTTTATAAACGTTGCGGTAGAGAACATCTTCATACCCAGAGCTTTGTCTGGAGCGTAGCCCCGGAAGCAACACGAGGTGACTGGACCTGACCGTCTGCATATTGATAAAGGCCGATGTCACCACGCTGAGAAGGTGTCTCATAAAGGGACAATGAAAGGGGGAAAAGGAAGCAAGAAGGGTTGAAGGGAAAAGAAGGATAGCAGCGCTGAAGAAAGAGGAGGGGCGGGGAAGGAACAGGAGAGAGGAGAGGAGAGAGGAAGGCATCTCGCAGTGCTGCCTTGCTGCCTCGGCAGGCCACGGTCTGTGTGACAGCAGGTTTCCTGTCCCAGACTGGACGACCGGCAGGAAGTGTTTGACAGACAAGAGGGCCCATGTGGCAGTGACCCGGGGACTGAGCAGCCCTGCCAAATGGGGCCAGGTGGCTGGCCAGCTTCCCCAGAGTGAGGAATTCAGACCCTCCTCCCTCAAGTATGCTAATGAGGCACCAGAGAGGCAGCGTGGCCAGCCCTGGGAGCCCAGGGCCTTTCTGGAGGAATGCCCACCGCCTTCCACATGGTCCGGTCAGAGGGCCCCTGCTACGCAGTGGGTAAGGGCCACTTCCTGAAGGTCACCACTTAGCCTTGGGGTCACTCTTATTTCCTGTTTATGCCAAGGACCACAAACCCAGACACAAGAGAGGAAAATTGTGGTTCATTAATTACCCCGTTGTGTTCAGCCGGAAGCATGAAAATGAAGGGAAAATAAAAAGTTACTTGATCTCTCAAGAGGCAGTATGGTTCAGTGTTTTGCTGTGCAAAAAGTTAACACTTGGAGGTTACAGGTAACTTTTATTTTCCTTATTCTGTATTTTATGAACACATCTCATTTTTACCATTAGAAGTTTTAGGGGGGAAAAGTGAATGGGAGTTTTAAAAACCACCTCTTGAAAGAGATCCATGCCTCCTTACCCATCTGTGAAGAGGGGTATCATCTTCCCAGTGTACAAAGTGGGCACTCTTGGCACGGGGCACAGGGCAGCTGCAGGAGGCCTCGTCCTCACCAGGCAGCACCTACATAGATTTCCATGCAAGAACACGTCTCCTGGAACCCAGAGCCCTGGGATCGGAGATGGCCTGGCCGGTCTGCTCACATTCATCACCCAGCTGGATGTGTGACCTCAGGTCAGTTCCCTGGAACCAAAGTCATGTGCCTTTACGACAGAAGTTGGTACCAGGGACTGAACTTTTTCCTCCCTTGACAGCTGTTCAAAAGGAAATCCGATTCCCCTGAGTGGAGAAGCGTTGGGACCTATGCCCACATGCAGCTCTGAGGCCAGAGCCGTCTCCCCAGGAAGGGTGGACATTGCCCGCTGAGTGATTCATGGTCTTCCCCGGGCCCCCACAGAGCACTCTGGAGGGGGGATGGGGGGGTGTCTGCCTCATTGTTCCAGTGAGGTGCTCACTGTGTATGCTCAGGGAGCCCTTCCTCCAGGAAACGTCTTGGCAGGAGGAGGCGGGTGGCACTGAGCTGTGTGTGTGTCCGTGTGCTTGTACACTGGGTCTCCCTGAGGCCAGCTCCCAGCTTCTATTTTGCCAGGACCTCCTCCTCTTCCTGGTGTTGCTGGCAGGCAGGTCTGAGGACCTGGGGGGTCGGGGGAGTGGGGGGTTCCCGTGGGGCCAATCACACAGTCTCTGCCTTCATGCAGGACTGAAATCAAACATGAGCTAGCAGAAGGCAAAAGCAGAATTTGGTGAAGATGTGTAGAGAGAGACACAGACAGAGCGTCCAGAGGAGTGGGAAAGGAAAAGAGCAGGAGCCTCGTCTTTGTTTGGGGGTCTGAGGATTTTACTGAGGATCGTGGTCTGATGTGTGTGTCCCCTCAGATATCCAAAGATAAGAGCCTGGGGGTTACTCCTTGGAATCAGGGGATCTTGGCGTCCAGATGTCTCGTCAGTGGTCTGATATATTCATGTGATGGCTTCCTCTCATCCCTCTCACCTGGTCCTTCCTTAGGTGTTATTCTAGAGAATCATTGATTCCTTGTCCCTTACAAGGAAGACATAGCCTATTGACATTACCAGGCATGTGTAAAGTGAGGTGAAGGGTGCAGGTTCTAGCAAGAACAGAAACAGGATAAGAAGCAAAAGAAAAAAAACAGCTTTTTTTTTTTTTTTTCTCGTGGGGTCCCTTCTGTTTCTCTGTCTCACTGGCACAACGGGGTTGAAGCCCCAGGTGAAATAAATCCAATTACAGAGTGTGGATGGACCAGAGCGCCCAGCTGGTCCAACTGCCTCCCAAAAATAAAGAGCCAGCAGAAGCACCCCGCTGGGGCATTGCTGGGATCCCTAGACTTCTGGCCCAAAGGGTGCTCACTCGTCTTTAAACAAAAGAAAGAGAGAAAAAGAGGAGGAATGGGGATGGAAACTCTGACCATTATTCCGTTCTGTTCTCCTTAGGCATTTTACTTAAACTTGCTCTTGAGGAACTTGGCAAAGACACAGAAACTGATACTGTATAAATAACTACACTTGGTGCTCATCCCTCTGCCATCACTTGGGATTCCCAAGGCATTTGGATTCTTTGCCCTCCAGGACCGCTGCCCAAAAAATAGATGAAGATAGAGGACCTAGAGGAATGTTGACTCGGGCATTATCAGGAACATACGGTCCAGGTAGAAGGTCCCAGCTCTGCTCAGGAGCCCAACCTGCTGACCCAAGCTGACCTGTGTTTTGTTCAATTCCCCTTTGGGGCTAATCCCCCTCTCAATTTCCACCATCCCCCTCTTATTTCCTTCAGCTCCTGCAGCCCTCTGTCTTTGCCATGGGGTCTGGGGGTTAGCAGTATTTTCGACTGTGGCTCTCATCCCATATGGGAACCTCTCTTACTGGGATCCTCAGGGCTGACAGCTGGGACTTCTCACCCAGCCAGGCCTGCATGGCATCTGCTGCCCAGGAGGCCCCATCCCTCCCCTTCTCACTCCGGGGTCCTCTGACATTCTCAAGATGACTTCGGACTTAGCATTGGCTTTGCAAAAGGCAGAGTCACCCAGTTGGACCCCATGTCCGCATTCTTGGCTTGTGGACATGCCGTGGGTTCTTGCAAACTTAACAAGTGATTCTGTAACCCAAGGGTTTTGAGTTTTCAGTACACACTCCTACTTTGCCAACCCTTTTCCTCCAGGCTTCCCCTCCCGCCGCAGATCAGGACAGTGACTGCAGTCAGCCTTGTCCCTTGTACCGAAGGGGAGAAGGCTCGTGGTTCCACTGAGGCAAAGCAGCATTCCCCTCCTGGAGCGTGCACACTGGGCTTGGGGTCCAGCAGCCTGCAGAGATTCCTTTCATCTCATGGAGCTCTAAGCTCAGAATTCCTTGAAAGCCATTCGCTTCAAGGCACAGCTGGGCTGCCCTTCCTGCCTATCTCTTGCTCCTTGCCTTACCAGCTAACCCTCATTGGGAAGCAGTGAACTTGAAGGCAGACTGATCTTTTCTCTGGCAGAAACTGTGCTGCGAGGCTGGCATAGCCCAAAGGAGACATTGCAACCGAAGGGTATCTCTCCCTCCGAGCAGCAGTTGGAAATGTGTCGATCCGAGCCAACAGGGGCTTGTACAGTCAGTTCTCCTACTGAGAAACTAGAGGGGTGCCCCCCTGAGCAGAATGCCAGAGCCAGAGTCTCCTTAGAGTCCCTGGGGCACCAGCCTCCTTGCCACGTGGCCTCCAGCCAAGACCTGCCAATCTGTGAGGTCTTCTAGGCATTGTCTGCTGGGGTATTGTCTGCACTCGGGGTGCAGGGCTTGAGCCGCGCATGCATTGCAGGGTCGGCCCCTGAAAGTGTCCGTGTGACAGAGCACGTGAATTAGAGCAGAGCGTGCCAGCAGCCCTGGGGTGCACACGTGTTCGTATGTACAAATAAAGGTCTGTTTGAGAGTGGTCAGCTTCACAGATCTAGGAACAAAGCCGCTTTCTCCTCTGAACTTAAATAATTTGGAAAAAAATATATACAATTTGTAAATTGCCTGGACATACTCAAGGAGACAGCAACTTGGCTCAGAGGAGAATCTTTGTTTTGGAGCATTCTGTTCCTGGCAGATTAAAATGTGTCCTTTTTAAAAAGGAGAAGAAGAGGCTGGGCCAACCGAAGAAATTTCTATCTAGAGTCATGACTTTAAATGCTGTCTGAAATGTTCTTTGCGTGGATTTGGCCATGAAAAAAAGGAGGACAGACCTGAAATTCCTTTTTTCATTTCCTAGAATCCCTATTCATTGCCTTAGGGACATCATGTAGAACAAGAGAGCAGAGGAGAAGAAGCCTGCCCCAAACCCAGCCTCCCTGGGGGTCACCAGGAAGGGTGACGCAGTCCAGCCAGCCCTTCTGAAGTGACTTCTGAAACACGTTCCACCAAAAGCCCTATGACCAAATGAAATACTTCAACTCCTTTTACAGGGCTGTGAGATCCTGTCTGCCCAGACAGTCTGTGGGGTGGCAAGAGTATTCAAAGCTAGGCTCCTCTCCACACTGGCCCTCTGAGTCTGGGAGCTCCCGGAAGCAGGGAGAAGCCCAGCAGGGTCCTGCGGTGAGGGAAAGCGCAGGGTAGGAGCACAGGTGGGAGGCGAGTCTCAGTGCCACCATCTCCCCCTGACTCTGCCCCTCCCATGGTTTCTGAAGAACCCTTCATGGCACCCTTGTTTGTTCTTTCCTTCCCCGAATGGCTCTGTCTTGGGCCCCTTTCTGTTACTTTCCCATCTTCTCAGGTGTCCTTTGTTTCGGAAAAACACAAGATGGGGCAGAAATGCTCTGTGTAACTAGAGCCCAGACGCCGGCCCCACGTGGGCCCCGCTGGTAATTCTGCCTGCCCGGGGGCCGCCCAGGGCTCTGGGCTAAGGGCCATGACTCCTGGGTTCCCTCCTCACCTCCACAGGGGTCCTTTCTGCAACCTCGGTAAATAACCTTCCTTTCCCCCTCCCCACAGGAAAAAGGACAACACGTCCCTTCCCGTCGTGTGCTTCAAACACTAAGCCATGTTCAGGGAGGTCAAATGACTCCGGTGATGGCATGGGTGTGGGTGGTTTTTCCTTCTGACAGCTCCTGGCATCAGAGCTCGAAGCGTTTGTGTCAGCAACACTTGTGTTGCTGTGTGTGGCAGCAATTGCTGCCGTGATTCTGGGGTCCGGTGAGGATGCAATATGGGACCCCCCCCCCCTCCGCCCCGCCGTGGCTTCCTGAGACAGGCGTGTTGAGGAAAGGCTGCCAGGCCGCCTGTATGGAGGGCCTCCCACCTACCCTGACCTCACTCCTCTGCCTCCACAGCTGCCCGCCCACCCAGCAGCTCTCCTTCCTGCGCATGGGCCTCCTGAGCAACCTCTACCTGCACACCCCCGACTGCCCAGCGGCCCTGCTCCGGTGGCTCTTCCAGGTGAGGAGCAAGGACCTGCCACTAGGTGGCGGGAGCACGCTAGCCGAAGAGCCTGGGCAGGAGTGGGTGGGGTGGGGGGATGGGCACATCCCTCTTCTGGCCTTGGGTGCTGCCAGGTGTGTCCCAGCAGGGGTTAGAGGTTCGAGGGAGGCAGCCTGGTATGCCCCTCCCCGGTCATCACGGAGTCCAGGGACCAGTCCGTGGTCTCACTCCACTCACCACCAGAGCGTGGGCCTTACCAGGTATCGCCTGTAACCCCCAGAGCCCTCTGTGACTCCCGGTTACTCAACAGGTGCTTCCATTGTGTCCAGGCTGCTCCTCGCCCCTCCCAAGTCCCAGGTCCGGGCCCTGCAGCACCCTTGGAAGGGTGAGAGCCCTTGTGCATTCACAGCTGGGTGTGTGCTCAGGTGTTTGAGCATTTGTCCCTCTCGGTGGAGTTGTAGGGTGCCTGGAAAAGTCTAGAACAGCTACTCTGTTGTCCCCTTTCTCCTCCTCTGGCTGCTGAAACATTTTGCCTTGGAGTAACATGCCCAGGGCTTAAAACCTCCACCCTGAGAAAAACAGAAGCCGGCAGGGATAGCCCAGGGACAGGACCACCTGCTGTCATCTGAATGTAACGTGTGAGGATGCTGGCCTTGGCCTCTACCCAGAGCCATCCCTGCCTGGGGATGGGCAGGTCACAAGTTCCAGCTGGTCTCTTCCTGCCAGTTGGGGCCTGGACCCCAGCTGTAAATTAGAGCCACCATGCAGGGTGGGTTCTAGGAACTCCCCAGCCTGGGTGGACCGGCTGGCTGCCTTCCAGAAAAGGCCCTCCTACTCTCTCTTCTCCCTTCTGGGATCCTTCCCATCATGCCCCTCCCTGCCCCAGAGGAAAAAGACACCCTCAGCTCCTGGGGCCCAAGAGTGTGGCTGCTGCCCTCCCCCAGGCCCAATGGGACAGGCAGACGGGAACAGGGAACAGTGCTGCCATTCTTCTCTGCCCCTAGTCAGTGCAGTTTCTCTCTGTTCCTTGCACAGTAAATGGCCAAATGCACAATCAGGCATTGGGAGGCACAAAGAGCCCATCTGAGATGTGGCCTACAGAAGGTCCTTATGTGACCCTGACACTGCATGAAGTGCCTTCCCTGTCAGTCCGCCCGGGAGGAGTGGGTGAGCCCTGCCCAGCTCTTCTCCCAACTCGGTCACCTCAGCAGGGGGCCGTAGAATAGAGGACCCAGCCCCAAGCCCAGACGGACACTAGGTGTGAGTTCCCGCTCTGCCCTGTTCTACCCTTGACCCTGGATGAGTTATTTAATGTCCCTTCTTTGACTCAGTTTCTTACTCTGTAAACTGGGACTGACAGTCCCAGGTGACAGTCCCAGGTGACAACTAAATGAGGAATTCCTGTGACCTGCCTTGTCCTTATGGGTCCCACCACAGCTCTGCCCAGGGCCTGGACGTCATCAGGAAGGGATGATGTTAGTGCAATGGCTCTGGTTCTCCATCTTCAGGAAGGAAAAACAAAATCTCCCCCTAACCCAATGGCTGAAGCCAGATAAGTGAAAAAGGTGCTCTTGGCCTTGGGAGCCTTCTGGGCAAGACTCTGCCCAACAGCTTTGTTTCCGGAAGGGGAAGGAGGAGCAGGGCAGCTGAGGTCTTACAGGCCTTAGCAGGATGGACTCCGCTATTTCACTTTGGAGGTTTTGCCTGTTGGAATATATCTTCCTATAGAAATAGTAGCATTCATTCATTCATTCTCAGGCATGGGTTGAGTTCCTGCTACGTAATAAGCTCTATGGATAGAAAGATCTTGGAAATGGTGTCCCAGGTAAATGCACAGAATATGGCCATGGTGCTCAGCCTACTTCAGAACCTCACATTGTTACTGAGGAGTATGGCTGGGAGAAGGCAGAAATCCCCAGGGGCTCCCTGAAGCTGTTGGTGGGATTCTCCTAAAGGTGCAGGGGTGGTTCCTGGAATCCAAGGGTAGGGATTTGGCTGGGCTTCAGGAAAAGCTGGAACCAGGATGGGGAAGGTTTAGGGTCCCAAGATGGACTTCAGTTTCTCTCTATTCACCAGGCTCCGTGGCCAAGTTAATTCCCAGGAAGGAGTCTTGTTGACCCAATAAAGGTTTAGTGACAACTCCCTTCCCCAGTCCAAGCAAAAGCAGCTAGGTGTGTAGGGTCATGGGGCTGCTGGGGGTTCGTGTATGTGCCTGGGGTTGATCTGAGAGCTAGGGGACGGGTGAGCTAGGCAGATTTCTCCAACCCCACTCATTCAACTGTTTTTTGGAGAAGGACATCCCGTGTTCCCATGGAGACTAAATCCTGCTCCCCACCACCCTTCCTCCTCCTAGCAGAGTGTGTGGCGGCCACTGGGTGAATAGGCTTTGGCCTTAGTGCTCACGGATTCCTAAGCCGGTCAGTGGAGCCCTAGTGTATACCTGGAGCAAGGTGAGCCTTGCTGGGGAAGGTGGACAGAAGCAGGTAGCATATGCTGTCAGTGAATGTATATTCTTGTTGGGAAATGGTAGGTATGTAGAAGTTACAAGAAGCTATGAGAAGAGGAGGAAAGCAGAGTTCTGGTTATCATAGGCCCAGATCCTTGGGACAATGACTCTGAGATGTGGTTTCCCTGAGGTTCCCCGGGGAGGGTTCCCATAAGCCACACCTCCCGCAGAGGGAGAGCCGCTGGGAGAAGGGGAAGCCAAGTGGCAGGGCAAATTCAACAGGCTACAGCCAGTTCTGCAGATGCTCTGGAAATGGGGCGACACTTTAGAGTTGCTCCATTTGAGGCAAGGGGTCCAGGCCTTTGGATTCCAGTACCAATGGGGCCAGATAGCAGACTAAGGCTGCACTTGGAAAGGGAGCGTGACCTCGAGTGAGGCTCCCTTACTGCAAGGCCATTGCCCAGAGAGGGACTTGGCTCAGGGCTCTCATCAAGCAACAACCCCAGCCCCTGGTGGTGAGAGCTTCAGGCCTGAAGAGGGGATGTGCCCAGAGTATTCCCCACAGTAGGCTTTGCTCTGCACTCTCAGAAGGATGGTATGATATGCAGCATGGCTGACCACAGCAGGACCAGGGCCGCCAAGGCGCTGCCCCATTTCTAAGGCCTGGCCTCATCGGTGTGTCCCCAGGCTGGATGGCCTTTTAGGGGTGGGGTGCTGTCCCATTGGTCATGTCCACATCATGTTCTCTCCACATTCCAAATCCTTAGCTGATGACCCTCAGACTCGAGGAGCATTCAGGTAAAGATCCCAGTGAGTCAGATTGGTGATCTGCCCCCCGACACCAGGTTATTTGAGGGTTGGTACTCACTACCGACTCCTTCCCGGAGCATGGCCTAATGTGATTGTAAGTTAAGGCAGTGACCTGGAAATGATGTAAGGATCATGGACAGTAGCTGGCTTGTCATTGTCCAGCTGAGTGTACTTCCTGCTTTCGAGCTGTGTCTCTTCCTTACACTGGTAACTGCCCTGGAGGGGCATGGCTGTGGCCACAGGGCATGAGGGGTAGAAAGACGAAAACTCTCACACAGGGAGGTGGACAGAGTAGGAGATTTCAAGTCACAGAGGCCTGAGATTGAATCCTGGCTTTGCTTCTTACTGGCTGTATGTCCGAAGGAAGCTGTTTGAGCCCTCTGAGTGTGATTTCCTCACCTGTAAAATGTCTGTAATGGCAAGATCCTTCTACCACGTGGACTTGTGAGGGTTAAATAGGATTTATTTAATACGGAGTAGTAAAGGTTTACTACCTTTATACCATACTGCTATACCAGCTAACCTAAATGGCATTTTTTTTGTTTTTGTTTTTGTTTTTCTCCTAGCTGTTGACATGGCCTCCAGAAACTTCTTCAGGAGCCTTCAGTCTCCTATGGGATCTCAGCGTGGATGGGCTCTTCCATCAGTCTGGTCAGTACTAGGGAGCAGGGTGGAGACTTGAGCCCTGAGTAACCCAAGGCCGAGAGCCTGCGTAGTACACAGCTCTCAGCAGCCGTGGAGCCCAGCATGCAAGAGAGGTGCTGGTGGGGACTTTGCATCACCACGACATGGAGACATCAGGCCATCTTTGGCTCTGGCTCCAGCATTAGTAAAAAGCTGAGCCAACAGGCTCCTTGGCACCTTGATCTGGCTTCAGATCCATGTCACTGTGGCCAAGTCCAGGCTGACCTCACAGACTCTTGGGATCCCAGAACAGTCTGGAAGTTGTGTTTTCTGGATTTAAGGGGACAGCTTGCCTCTGAGTTCTTCCTGAGAGCCCCAGTTTGCTTGGGGCTGGGGAGCACGGGGGAGGGGTATTTCAGGAACATCTGCATCAACTCAGGGAAGCTTCTCGAGCTGGAGTCACAAAGTGGGAGGGCCTTGAAGCTGTGCCCCCAACAGCAGTTCCCCTTGGCTCCTAGGACATCAGAGGAGCCCCTTAAGTTTGGTCTGGGCGAAAATGAGAGCCTTGAGTCTATACCTTGGTCCTGGCATCGAAGGAGTGATTTAAGTCATCTTTATACTTGAGGATGTTCAGAGCTCCACAGAGCAATCCATTTTCCCTTTAGTGGCGGCACCTTCCCAGGCTGTCCTCATTTGGTACCTGAACCCAGACACTTTGGCACCAAAAAATATCATGTAGCCAGCAGAAAGGTGCTTACAGCAGACTGGGAGAGGGATTCACAGGCATCTAGACCCCACCTTTGCCCACAGCTTTAGTCTGCCCACACTCTCACTAAAACGCAAAAGCACGTACATAGCTCAGAAGGCCAGTTAGGGACCTGCGATGCACCCTCAAGCTCCCCCCAACCCCACCCAACCAGCCCTTCAGATTTCTGCTTTTGTGCCTCTTGTACATCAGGAGTTGGCTGAGCAGAGGCCCATCTGTCAAATGAGAGCATTCCAGACTCCGCCTGCTCCCCCCCCCCACACCCTTTACCCCGATCTATACGCCGGGACTCTTGCAGTTGAGGTCTTCTGAATAGCACCAGTCCCAGCATCCCCATCCTTTTCATAACCTCTGCCCCTGCAGCCTGGGCTGCCCTTTCTTGAGCGTCTAGGGCCTCCTCTGCGGCATGCCTGCCCTTTTGGGGAACAGAGGCCTTCCTTGTCTTGCTCTTCTCCTCTGTGCAGTGGTATGTGTCTCCTCCCGCAGGGGCAGAGGGGACATCCCACTCTTCTTTACTTCTTACCACATTGTCCCTTATTTGCCTTCTGTCGGGAGGGGCCAGGAAACTGCTCTGGAGTTCCCAGCCGGTTCTGCTCTGGCTCACATCACCTGCAAGCCCAACCTAGGCTTCTCTTTCTCTCCCACTGGAATAGAGACTGGCCTAGAGAATTCCGTCCCCAAGATCGGGATCTTGACTGATTTGGGGAAAGTCAAAGGCCAGGTCTGCAGATGAACCGAAAGAAGGGACTTAAACATATATGTACACCCACATTTGGAGTAGCATTAGTCAAGATAGCCAAAAGGTGGAAGTAACCCAAATGTCACTGAAGGATGAGTGGATAAATAAAACATGATATACACATGCAGTGGGATACCATTTAGTGTTAAAAAGAAGGGAAATTCTTAAAAAAAAAGGGGGGGGGGATTCTGACACATGTTACAACATGGACGACCTTTGAGGACCTTACGGTAAATGAACAAGCCAGGCACAAAAGGACAAACACTTTCCACTTATCAGAAACACCTACGGGTGTTGAATTCATAGAGGCAGAAGGGTAGAATGGATGGAGAGTTCGTGTTTAACGGGTACAGGGGATGAGATAGTTCTGGAGATGGACGGCGGAGATGGCCACCCAAAGTGGGAGTGTACTTAACACAGCTGAGCTGCACACTTCCAAACGGTTAAGATGGAAAACTTTATGTTACGTGTTGGGTTTTTTGTTTGTTTTGTTTTGTTTTGTTTACCAAAATTAAAAACAAGTTTAGAGACAAGAACTAGGTACCAGCAGAGAGTCTAGCAAAAGCTGGAACTAAAAATCAGCCACCAGTTCAAGAAGCATGTGCAAGGTGAAGTTAGAGTCAGGATTGATATAAAAGGAAGTCCTGCTACTCAGGATTTGTTAGCAACTTGAGGTGCTCCGCAGGACCCCGTCCTCCGTGGGACACAGCCCCCCGGGGCACAGCCTTGAGCTGCCTTCCCTCCCATTGGGACTATGATCGCTGTATGTGTTTTCAGGTTGCCTGGCCTTTCGGAGATTTGCATGTGTATACATTTCCATCCTTTCCTGGATGGGGAAGGTTTTAGAATATTTCCCATTTCCCAACATGCCTCCCAAGTAAAGGGATTGCCGAGGCAGGCCCAGGCTTCAGAGTGGACTGTTACAGGTGTACTCTGGGTCACTAGGGCTGAGGGCTGAACAGAGTTCAGGTCCAGGGGGTCACTGGAGCTTTGGGGTAAGGTGGATACTATTGTCCTAGTTTGAGAAGAAGCACAAGTCACTGGTTAAAAGCTCCTTGGTGAGCTTGGAGAATGGGATATTTCAGAACACTGACATTTTTCACTGCAGGGACTTTTCTTATTTAGAAAAGATGCATTGTGTGTGTCCTGTATTTGGTACTTTGCTAGATGGCAGAGGGAGATACAGGGATGAATAGGGTGCGGTTCCCACCCTCAGAAGGATGACTGCCAAGTGAGAGGAATGCACAATTATGACAGGAGAGGGACACAGCCACAAAACTATGGGAATTCCAAGGAGAGGAAGATTACTTCTAGCCAGGTGGGGTTGAGGGTGCAGGGAGGCTGGAGACAGGGAGGGCTTTGTAGGAGAGAAGACAATTGATTCATCTCTCCAGAGATGTATAAGGCAGGGATTGTAAACCCATTGGCCTGTGGGGACCAAGCAAGTCTATGATTAGAAAGGTCTTGCCCTGTCTAGGGCTAGTAAGTCTGGTCTTGCCAGATCTCTGTTTTCAAGAGAAGCCATGTTTTAGTTAAGATGTACTTTTACTATAAACAACAATTAAGAGAATTAAATACCCAATTAAGAGAAGTTTATTATCTCACATGACAAGAAATCCAGAGGTGGGGGGTTCTATGGTATATTAGCAGATCTGCAGTATCAGGGCTCTGGCTTAGCTTCCATGTCTCCCTTCTCACTACTACTCCTCAAGGTTGCAAAATGGTTGCCGTAGCTCCAAGTATCATCATGTTCTCCTGACACAGCAGTTCAAGGCAGAAAGAAGGGTAGAGGAGACGAGGTCACTCCTTCTCGTACTTTTCTCTCTTTTTTACCAGGACACTCCATTTTGTTTCATTAGACAGAACTGGGTCACAGACTTTAGAGTACACTTGCCATGTTTTCTGACTGTGTGGTGCCCTTGAACACCCTGGCTATGTTTGAAGAATTTTTAGCCTCATGATCCTACCCCTCCAGGGTAGAATCCTGGAGACTCACTCTTCCAGCCTCCATTCAAATATTTGAATTTTTAGTTTTGGAATTTCCAGTTAGTTCTGTATAATATTTTTTTACAGTTTCTATTTCTCTACTGGGATTTCTTATTTGTTCATTCAATATGAGCATCTTTTCATTTATCACTTTGAGCATAGCTATAATAGCTGCTCTAAAATCCTGGTCTGTAATTATAACATCTGGATCATCCAGTTCATTAACATGGAAAATTAAGTATGAAAATGAACATTTGTTTAGAATGAGTAGAGAAATCATACTAAATACTGTACCTTGGGAAGTTCAGGCCCCATTCTCCTGGATATCTTTAAGGTATTTTCCAGAAACGTTCACGTGGAAATGCCCACTGATTGTAGCTTGGCTTCCCTACCTAACCTAGAACATTCACAGGGGGCCGTGCAAGGGAGGGCCCCAGCACTTAGGCTACATTAACTTGATGGTCATTTGGGTTCCAACACATAATAAAACGTGTTATGTTCAAACAGCTAGAGCTTTCCTTTGTTGCCTGTGGCTCAGAGCTCTGATTGCTCAAATAGCCACCCCAGATCAGTCCCCGCAGAGGTAAGTGGGATAACATGGTTCATCCACTGAGGTGGACTGGGTTCCCTTAACAGGGAAGAAGAGGAGCGTGGCTGTTGGATCAGCAGCCAGCAGAGTCTGCCTTAGCCAGAATACCGACATTCATGTGAAATCTCCTCTTGGTAACTAATTCAGTTAAAAGATCAAACCTCAAACCCCCACTGTGAACCCATCTGCAAGCTAGATTCAACTGGAGATGGAATATAGCTCCACTGGTTTGCAGCCTTGAGAGTAGGATTCAGGTGTGGAGAGATGCAAGGGAAGCAGGAATCAGTGGGAACAAAGACAAGGAGGAGGGGAGAGTAGAATTTCCTTAAAGGGGGCAGAGTTGGGGATAAAACTGGACGTTTGGGGCCAGATCTTGGAGGACAGTGGGAGACATTGTAGGCACAATGAATCTTTATTAATATTTATTAAGACTGGTACAGAATTGGAGTTGTTTAGATGTAATTCACACGCCACATAATTCACCCTTCTAAAGCAGATGATTCAATATGATTCATAGAGTTGCTTAACCATCACCACCATCTAATAATTCCCGAACATTTTCATCACCCTAGGAAAAAACCTCATACCCATCAGTGGCCGCTCCCCACCCCCAATCCTCCTAGCCCCTGCCAACCCCTAATCTACGTTCTCTATGAACTTGCTTATTCTGGACATTTCACATAAAGGGAATTATACAATATGTGACCTTTTGGGTTTTTTTTTCTCAAGATTTTATTTGATTTCTTAAGATTTTATTTGAGAGAGGGGTGCCTGGGTGGCTCAGTGGGTTAAAGCCTCTGCCTTCGGCTTGGGTCATGATCCCGGGGTCCTGGGATGGAGCCCCACATGGGCTCTCTGCTCGGCAGGGAGCCTGCTTCCTCCTCTCTCTGCCTGCCTCTCTGCCTACTTGTGATCTCTGTCTGTCAAATAAATAAATAAAATCTTTAAAAAAAAAAAAAAGATTTTATTTGAGAGAGAGAGAACAAGCAGGGAGTGGTAGTGCAGAGGGCCAGGGGGAAAGGGAGAAGTAGACTCCTCTCTGAGCAGGGAGCCTGATGTGGGACTCAGTCCCAGCACCCTGGGATCATGACCTGAGCCAAAGGCAGACACCCAACGGACTGAGCCACCCAGGTGCCCCAGTATGCAAACTTCTGTATCTGGCTTCTTTTACTTAGCATAATGTTTGCAAGGTTCATGAACCTTGTAGCATGTATTAGTACTCCATTCATTTTCATGGCTGAGTAGTATTCCATTGTGTGGATATACCATATTTATCCATTCATCCATTGACAGACACTTGGGTTGTGTCCACTTTTTGGCCATTGCAGATAATGCTACTATAAACATTTGCACCCAAGGGTTCATGGGGACGTATGTTTTCAGTTCTCTTGGGTGTACACTTAAGAGTGACATTGCTGGATTGTATGGTGACTGTATGGTTAATTTTTTGAAGGACTGCCAAACTATTTTCTGAAGTGGCTGCATCCCTTTACATTCCCACCAGCAATGTATAAGGCTTCCAGATTCTTCACACCCTTGTCAACATTTGTTATTGTCCATCTTTTAATAGCCAAGCTAGTGGGTGTTAAATGGTATCTTGTGGTTTGGGTTTACATTTCTTGAATGACTAAGGATGTTCAGCATTTCTTCATATACTTAGTGGTCATTTGTGTGTCTTCTCTGGCGAAACATCCATTCAAGTGCTTTGCCCATTTTTTGATTAGGTTATTGGGTTCTTTCTTTGCTAAGTTGCAAGAATTGTTCATAGACTCTGGATACTAGACCCTTACCAGATATGTGGTTTGCAAATATCTTCTCCCATTCTCTGCATTCTCTTTTCACTGTTTTGATGGTGAACTTGGATGCACAAGGGGTTTTTTTGTTTGTTTTGTTCCATTTCACTTTTAAATAGGCTCCACACTGGGTGCCCCTAATGCACAAGTTTTAATTTTGATAACGTCTAATTTATCTATTTTTTTCCTATTGTTGCTTGTGCTTTTGGTGTCAAACAAAGCACCATTTCCTAGTCCAAGGTCATGAATATTTTTCCGTTATGTTTCCTTCTGAAAGTTTTAACGTTTTAGCTCTTGCATTTAGTTCTTTGGCCTATTTTGGTTGGTTTTTTGTTTTTGTTTTTTTAATGGTGTGAAATAGGGGTCCAGCTTCATTCTTTTGCACGTGGCTATCCACTTGCTGAAAAGCACTATTTGTTGAAAAGAATATTCTTTCTCCATTGAGTGGGCATTCATGCTGAAAATCAATTGACCATAGATATATGAGTTTATTTCTGGATTCTCCGTTCCATTCCACTGATTTTTTAAAAAATATATATTTTACTTATTTATTTGAGAAAGAGAGAGTGAGTGTACGAGCTGTGGTGAGAGGGACAGAGGGAGCGGGAAATAGAGAGAATCTTTTTTTTTTTCTGTTTAGAATGCAACTTTCTTTTTTGTTGTTGTTCAAATTCAATTAGCCAATGTAAAGTATATCATTAGTTTTTGATGTGTTCAATGATTCATTAGTTGCATACAACACCCAGTGCTCATCACATCACATGTGTCCCTTAATGCCCATCACCCAATTACTCCATCCCCCTATCCAGGGAGAGAGAATCTTAAGCAGGCTCCACATTCAGTATGGGGCCCAGTGTGGAGCTCTGTCTCACTACCCTGAGATCCTGACCTGAGCCAAATTCAGATCAGGCACTTAACAGACAACCACCCCGGTGCCCAGTACCCCAAATTCTTGTTCACTGCAGCTTGCAGTATTGAAATTGGAAGTGTGAGTCTTCTAGCTTTCCTCTTTTCAAAATTATTTTGGCTATTCTGGGTCTCTTGTGTTTCCATATTGATTTTAGGATGATTTATCAACCTTTGCAAAAATGACAGCTGGGGTTTTGATAGTGATTATGTTGAATCTGTAGATAACTTTGAATATTACTGCCATCTTAATAATATTTGAGTCTACTAATCCATGAATATGGGATATCTTTCCATTTACTTAGATCTTCTTTTATTTCTTCCAAAACTGTTTTGTGGTTTTCAAAATAAGTCTTATACTTACTTTGTTACATTTATTCCTAAGTATTTTATTATTTTTTAAAGATTATTTATTTATTTGAGAAATAGAGAGCACAAGCAAAAGGAAGGAGCAGAGGGAGAGGGAGAAGCACACTCTCCACTGAGCAAGGTGCCCAATATAGGGCTCATTCCTAGGACCTCAAGATCATGACCTCCGCCAAAGGCAGATGCTTAACTAACTGAGCCACCCAGGCACCACTTCTTATTTTTGATGCTATTGTAAATTGAATTATTTTCTTAATTTTTGTTTCAGATTGTTCCTTGCTGGTGTGTAGAAAGAGAACAGATTTTTGTATACAACCCTTGTATTCTGCAACCTTGCTGAACTCGTTTATTAGCTCTAATCATTTTTTTTTAATGACAGAATTTGGTTTTGAAAGCAAACATGTTCTTGTGCAACTAATTGCTTGAAAGAAATGACCTCATGTTTCTTTAACAAACATACCTTGGCTGTGCCAATGTAGGACTGGCCAGTCAGTCTGCCAAGCACACTGAATAGGCAGCAGTGCCTGGAGAAAGGGAGCTCCATCGATGAGATCAAAACACTTTAGAGAGGGAGTAAAACATGCGTAGGTTCTGTCCCGTCAGTTTCCAAGACAATGTTGTTCATTTTACCTACCCATTCTATTCCCTACCAGCTTCTATAATATTTGTGTGGGAGGGGAAGAATATAGCAAAATAAAATGACCCTGGCCAGTACATTCTTTGGATATTTTTTAAGTGGGTGAGAAATTTAGTTCTCAGAAAAAATCAGTTTCATTTTCATGAGCAGTATCTTTGGACACTTTGTTCTCTCTCACGTGATCACCATGCTTTCCCCCTTTGTTCCTGGGGTTTCAGCATTGTAGACATTGGGGCCTCGGGGCTCCCTGGGACAGGACCCTGTTCTGTGGGTCACTTTCTTTTCTTGCTTGTATCCTCTCTCCCTCCTTCTCTACCCTCCTTCCTTATTCCCTTTCAGATAATAATTATAAGATTGCTGCTTGTAAAAAGAGTAAAAACAAAACCAAGACCAATAATCTCACTAGCTAGGTAACCCCTGTTGTTATCTTAAAGTATTCTATGTATCAGGTGCAGAAAATTCAAATGTTAGAGAGAGGTACAAAATGAAAAGTGAAAACCTTCCTGCACACCCACTCCCTGTGGCCACTTCCTCTCCCCAGAGAGTTATTATTAAGAATCATTTCTTGTGATGATTTTCAGGAGCAAAAGCCACATAATACACATACACTCCACAATCCACACAATCCATGTTTTTGTATTTATGGATTTACTTACACTGTATTTCTTCCGACACTTTGGTATTCATCTGAAGTTACCTCCACCGAGGGTTAATCTAGGACTTTCCCAGCTCTCTCCCCTGGATGTCAGGAGAGGTCACAGCCTACATACAGGATTTTCTAGACCAGAGTCTCTAGCGTGGAGGACCTTTGAGGTGGGATGAACCATCAGATGCAGGAAGAAGCATTAACATTTTAACATTTAGCATTACATTTTAGCCCATCTTTTTTTTTAAGTTTTATTGAGGTATGTAATTGACATACATTGACCTGTACACATTTAAGGCATGCAATTTATACACTTGACATATGTATATATCCATAAAACTGTCATCATCATCCAGATAATGATGTCCGTTGCCCTCGTTGTTTTCTTGTGCCTCTTCGTAATTAATTTCTCTCTCATTCCCCCTTTGTCTATAGGAAACCGCTAATCTACTTTCTGTCTCTGCAGATCAGTCTGCATTCTCTAGAATTTTATATAAATGGAATCACACAGCAGGTACTCTTTTTTGGGGGAGGGGGTCTGGCTTCTTTAACTCAGGATAAAAATTATTTTGAAATCCATCAATGTTTTTGTGTGTATCAGTACTTTATTCCTTTTCGTAGCTGAGTCCTAGTTCACTGTATGGATATCCTATCCCTAATGAGAGTTTGGGTTTGTTTTGTTTTCAGTTCGGGGACTGTTAAAATCTGCTATAAACATTCTTGTGCAGCTCTTTGTGTATACATCTGTTTTCTTTCCCCTTGGGGTAAATAACTATGAGTGGGTAGGCTGGGTCATAGGGTAAATGTTTAAATTTTTTTTAAAGCTTACTTATTTTTGTTTTAGGAATCTCTGCACCCAAGTGGGGCTTGAACATGTGACCCCCAAGATCAAAATTTGCCTGCTCTTCTGACTGAGCCAGTCAGGTGCCCCATTGATATTTTATAGTGGGTGCTTTTAGTGCCATATTCAAGAAATATTTGTGAAGTGTCGCCTCGGTGACTCAGTTGGTTAAATGTCTGCCTTTGGCTCAGGTCATGATCGCAGGGTCCTGGGATGGAGTCCTGTGTCAGCAGGGAGCCTGCTTCTCCCTCTCTCTGCATCTCCACTTGCTTATGTGTACTCTCTCTCTCTCTCTCTGACAAATAAATAAACTCTTTTTAAAAAATGAATCATTTTCTTAATTTCATTTTCAAATTGTTCGTTGATAGTGTACTGAGGTATAATTGATATTTGCATTTGATCATTTATGCTATGACCTTGATAAACTCCTACTTCATTGAGAACTTTTATCAGGGATGGATGTTAGATTTTGAGATGCTTATGTGGTTTTTCTTCTTCAGTCCCTTAATTTGGTGAATTACATTGACTGATTTTTGAATGTGTGTTTAATCATCCTTGCATTCTGGACTAAATCCTACTTGGTATTAATTTTGTATGTATTGTTGGATTCAATCTGGTAGCTTTTTATTGAGAACTCTTAATGTTTATGTTCACTAAGGATATTAGTCTGTAGTTTTCTCTTTCTGTTTTGGTGTCAGAGGAATACCGGCTTCATAGAATGTGTTAGGAAGTATTTCTTCTTCTTCAGTATTCTGGAAGAGTTTGTTTAGAACTGGTATTATTTCTTCCTTAAGTGTTTGGTAAAAAATTAGTCAGTAAAACCATCTGGGCCTTGAGTTTTCTTTATGGGAAGATTTTAATTTACAAATCTAGTTGTTAAAAATAGATATATGGCTATTTGTATTATCTGTTTCTTCTTGGTGAACTTTTAGTTTGTGTCCATTTCACCTAAGTTGTCAAATTTATCAGCATAGATTTGTTCATAATACTCCCTTACTTTTTAACGTCTGTTGGATCGGTGATGATGATCTCTTTCTCATTCTGATACTTGTGATAATGTGTGTTTCTTTCTTCTTCAGTCAGATCAGTTGGGTTTCAGGTTTATCAACTTTATTGATCCCAGAGAACCAGCTTTTGGTTTCATCGAGTTTTTCTGTTTTCTGTTTTACTGGTGTGTGCTCTTATCTTTATTTCCCCTTTCAAATTCTGCTTATTTGGGGTTTGATGTGCTCAATTTTCCCCCAGTATTTTAAGGTGGAAATCATAGTAGCTCATCCTTTTTTTATTTTTTACTTTTCTTTTTATTTTTTTTTAATTTTATTTATTATTTGACAGAAAGAGACACAGGGAGAGTGGGAACACAAGCAGGGGCAGAGGGAGAGGGAAAAGCAGGTTTCCCACTGAGCAGGGAGCCCAATGCAGGGCTCGATCCCAGGACCCTGGGATTATGACCTAAGCAGAAGACAGATGCCCAAAGACTGAGCCACCCAGGTGCCCCTCATCCTTTTTTTATTTGTGTGTCAAAAGTAGCTCATCCTCTCCCTTTTTTTTTTTTAAAGATTTTATTTTAAAGTAATCTCCGCACCCAGCATAGGGCTCAAACTCACAGCCATGAGATCAAGAGTTACGTGCTCCACCGATTGAGCCAGCCAGGCACCCCATAGCTCATCTTTTTTAAATTCGCTTTTTAACATGTTATATCACAAACATGGCATATTAGCATCAAGGTACATTTGTAGAGCTTATAAATGTATATTTGTTAGAGGTATACATTTAAAAAATTTAATGATAGATATGCACCATCAAAAAAGTTTTGGAGGGGCACCTGGGTAGCTCAGTAGTTTGAGCCTCTGCCTTTGGCTCAGGTCATGATCTCAGGGTCCTGGGATCGAGTCCCGTTTTGGGCTCTCTGCTCAGCAGGCAACCTGCTCCCCTCACCTCTCTGCCTGCTTCTCGGCCTCCTTATGATCTCTCTCCCACTCTGTCAAATAAACAAATAAAATCTTAAAAAAAAAAAAAGATTTGGAGAGCAGCAGAAGCATTCATTGATTGGAGCTGCAGGCTGATGCCTTCCGGGGAATTTTGACATATTGTGGGAACCTGGGGATGCACGACGGGTGACAGAGCATAGGATGGGGTGGACGGAGTGGATACAGGATGTCTGACAGTCACTCCCTTGGGAAGACCCCTACAGCAGCATGCAGCAGCGTCAGGACACAGAAGGAACTTGGCTGTCCGACTCCCCGAGTCCTCCTCCGAGTGGCCAGCACTGAGCTCTCAGGATTTCAGAGTTTTCAGAGTCGGCAGCAAGAACAGAGGTGGAGCACTGGGTGTAAAATGGATACTCGAAATATGATAACTATGAGCAGGGCAAAAACGTATTTCTGCATGACTCAGAGATGGCTAGATAAACCAAAGGAGCCAAGCAGCACAAATACTCTGCTCCCTCTTTTTTTTTTTTTAATAAAGACTTTATTTATTTATCTGACAGAGACACAACAAGAGAGGGAACACAAGCAGAGGTAGTGGGAGAGGGAGAAGCAGGCTTCCCATGGAGCAGGGAGCCTGATGGGGGGCTTGATCTCAGGACCCTGGGATCATTACCAGAGCCCAAAGCAGACACTTAATGACTGAGCCACCCAGGCACTGGCTCTTCCCTCTTCTTAGTTCCTCTAGTTCTGTTTGGGCCGTTCCTATCTCACTCTATTCTCAGATGATTGGTTTTTGTTTTTCTTTTCTCAGGTGGTTCCTAAGCAGTCAAAAATCCCTTAGTCTATCTATTCGGTTGACACTTTGCGCCCTTCCCTGTCTCATTAGGGGTTGTCCTCACTTCCCCTGACCTGCCTCTCATGGTGCAGGGGAGAGTTTCCCTCTGGGGTGGTCGGAGCAACCCATCCAGAGCCTCCAGCAGCCTCCCAGGGTAGAGGCCCTGCCGAGAACAGCTGCCCTTTGGGCTCCACACAGCCTGGGATCCCATGTCCCGTGGTAGCAGTGGTGGCCATCCATGTGCAAGGAGCACTCCTGTACGGGGCCCAGAGCCCAAGCCCTCTGTTCACGTGAGGGTGACCTTCACTCCTGACTTCACAGAGCAGGTGCCTCTCTCCCTGGGCCAAGGAGGCAAGCTGGGATCCAGCTGCACTCTTAATCCCCACACTGGTACTTCGAGAACACGGTGCAGACCCAAAGGAGCGGGCAAACCCTGTGAGGACCACCTTGGAGAGCCCGGCCCCCTCAGAGCTGTCATTTGCTGGGCCTAGCCCCTTCAAAGTCTCCAGTGGGAACGCGACAATAACAGTAATTCAACTTCAGAATTGATCCTCATTTTAAAAACATATTATTGTCTGTAGTGATCATAAAAGTTGTTTCCTTGAAAATAATAGCTCACGTTTCTAGAGAGCTTGTTCCAGGCCCTGAGCGCTGGGCCCAGCCTATCTCATTTAATCACCACAGCAAAAGCCTCCAAGTAGATACTGTGATTTTCCCTTTTCACAGATAATCAGGGGGCTGGAAAACCCAAGCTTCACACAATTTTCATGACCCACAGCGTCCTGGGGGGCACGGACCCCCGGCTCTAGCTCATTTATCACTGTATCTTCTTCTCTGTCTTGCTGTCTGTGCTCTAGAGTGCAGGGCCTGTGGCTTTGCTTACCTTTGTTTTACCTTCTCCTGAGTTCCTGGTGGCTCCAGCAGCCGGGACGCAGTAGACTTGGGCTGTATTCTTTGGATGTGCAGTTGAATATCGGGAATGTGTGCCTTGTCGGCAGCAAGACATCAACATCTTTTCCCACCTCTGATCCTGTGCTATCAGGCGACTTTGAAGCTGTGTGTGCGGGCCAGACTCCAGACATGCTGTCCAGCTGTCCAAGGTCAGAAAGCGGGATCCGCCGGCCCTGTGGGGAACAGGCATGTGTGTGATACCCCAGCCCAGCCAGCATATCCCTCGTGTCCCTGCCAGGGTTGTGCGCTGCCCCTCCAGATGGGTCAGCACCTTCAACACAGTGACGACAGTGCCTGGTGTGAACTTTTAAAGCTCCCAGGTGCTTCTCATGTGCAGGCAGGCAGAGAGAGGGCCAGGTTATGAGGACTTTGGCCAAGTGCATAAACCTCATGCAGTAATATGGTGAACACTTCTTTGTGTTAGTCTCTCAGACCCTGATCAAAAATCTCCATGGCTCCCCTAGGACACAGCCTCTACCCCCAGTTTTCAGCTGTGTCTAAGCTTTAAAAAGGACCAAGGCTGGGGTCCTGCCCTCGGAGACTGGCCTGGAGTACAGCCCGGGCAGGACTCCCCAGATGATTCCAGTAAACAGTGGGGCTGAGGACCTCTGAGCTCCTGCACCTTGAGAGCAAGGCTGAGAGCTGTGGGTGTGCGGGGAGCCGGGGCTGCCTTCCGGGGCTCCTTCCCACACCCATCCCACCCCAGTCATCCCCCAGAGCATGTGTGGCTGGGTCCCTGTGTGCTGTTCTGGAGTGAGGGCCACGGCTTTCATTAGCTCAGTTGTTTCCCAATGTAGCTGCATTTCAGAATCCCTTGGGATTTCTTTTTTAATTCTAGATCCCAAGCCAGGCTAATTAAACCACAGTAGTGGGGCACTGCGGGGGACAGCTGACAATAGCTTGTGAAGCTGCTCCCTAAGAGATTCCAGAATGTGTGCACAAGTCTGAGAACCACTGCATTTGGTTCTCAGCTGGGTCCTTGATCCAGAATGCAGCGAACCCCAGATCCCTTAAATGGCGGGGAGGGGCCGCCCATGCTGCTGTAAGGGGAGGGAGACCTTTTTCGCTGTTCCCTTTTCTCAAGAGTTCCTTATTTTTGTTGTTGTTGTTGTTTAAAGATTTATTTATTTAGGAGAAAGTGAGCATGAGCAGGAGGTGCAGAAGGAGAGGGAGAATCCCAAGCGAACTCCAGGCTGAGCACAGAGGCCAATACGGGGTTTGATCCCACAACCCAGAGATCACACCCGAGCTGAAACCATGAGGCACATGCTCAACCCATTGTGCCACCTAGGTGCCCCAGTTGCTGTTGTTTTAGAACAGTTTTAGGCTTACAGAGTATTTGATCAGAAAGCAGTTCCCTTATACTCCCTCGGCCTGCCAGCACTGCCCCCAGTGCACACTAGTTTCTTCTATTGACATCTTGCATTTGTACGGTGTATGTGTTAGGATTGATGAGGCACTATTGATACATTATCATTAACTGAAGGCTATTGTTGAAATTAGGGTTTACTCTGGAGCGCTTGGATGGCTCTGGCAGTCAAGCGTTCAACTTTTTATTTCGGCTCAGGTCATGATCTCGGCTCAGGTCATGATCTCAAGGTACTGAGACCAAGTCCCATGTGCTCAGCAGAGAGCCTGCTTGTCTCTCTGCCCCTTCCCCTGCTCTTTCTCTCTCTCTCTCTGTCTCAAATAAGTAAATAAATCTAAAAAATATTAGTGTTCACTCTGTGTGTGTACATTCTGTGGGTTTTGGTAAATGTATGACGTGTGTCCATCATTCCTGTATCATACAGAGTAGTCTCGCTGCTCTGAACATCCTCTGTGCTCCGCCTGTTCATCCCTTCCCCTCCCTGTCCAAACCCTGGTAGCCTGGGATCTCTTGGTGGTCTCTAGAGTTTTCCTTTTCCAGAACATCATCTAGCTGGAATCATGCAGTATGTGGACTTTTGGGACTGGTTCCTTTCCCTTAGCAATATGTATTGGAGGTTTCTCCGTGCCTCTTCGTGGCTTCCGAGCTTATTTCTTCTTGCCACGCAGTAGTAATCCACGGCCTGAATGTACCACAGTTTGCTTAGCCATTCACCTCCTGAGGGATATTTTGTAGTTTCCAGTTTTTGACAATTACAAGTAAAGCCGCTGTAAACATTCCTATGCGGCTTTCTGTGTGGGCATACATTTTCAGTTCATTTGGGTAAATACCAAGGAGCACGACTGCAGGATTGTGTGGCAAGAGTGTTTTTAGTTTTGTAAGAAACCACCAGACGGTCTTCCAAAAGGGCTCTTTCTCATTCCCACCAGCAAAAAATGAGAGTTCCTGTTGCTCCACAACCTTGTCAGCGCTTGGTATCTTTTGTTTCATTTTAGGTAGACATCAGGAATATTCCAGAAATCTCAGGTTCAGAAATCCAAAGTGAGAGAAATCCTGAAGGGCCATGCATTCAGGAACATTACTGGGAAGCTCTTGACTGACTCTAAATCCGTCTCAGATTCTTGATTTTTAAATGTGAGAGGGTGGTTTGCTCCTGCCTTCCTGAGTCATACTGAGGGGGCCTTGCATCATTAAAAATAACCCAATAGTGCATCCTGAGGTAGGAAAGTGAGGAAGTGGTTGCCTAGAGTAGAGACACGACAGCTGGGCCTCTGGCAGCCATCCTGGACCATGAGGCCATCTTAAGGAGAGGCACATGCTGAGAAGGGCAGAGCAGAAGGGCACCCAAGATCCTACAGATCAGTCAGGTCCCTGCACCAGTGTGGGCTACCTGCTTCTAGACTTTTTCATCAGAGAGAAATAAAATTCTAGCTTATCTAAGCCAGGTAGGTTTTTTGTTTTGTTTTTGGTCTTTTTGTTATTTTTCAGCAGAACCTAGCTCTAGCAGCTCTGGCGGTTCTGTGGTTTGGCACAATGCAAGTCTGTCCTACACAGAGGGGCCAGCAATGCTCCATGGTGTTAGGTGACACCAGGCGGTGGTGTCAATTACAGAGGGCAGGAGAGAGGAGAGGTGGCCTGGGGACGGCCTCACCTACCCTATACACATCCTCACACCCATGAACAAAAGGACCAGGGGCTGACATGGACTCTGTGTCGGGGCGGGGTGGGGGTGTGGTTGAGCTGGATGGGTGCTGTGTGTGTGTGTGTGTGTGTGTGTGGGTGTGTGTGTATGGATGGGTACTGTATGTGGTAAGTATAGGTGGGATGTGTGTGTGGGATGTGTGAGTATGTCTGGATAAGTGTTGTGTGTGTCATGATATGTGCAGTGTGTGTACAGATGGGGGTGTGTGCATAGTATGGGTATGGTATAGGTGTGCACAAGTGTGTGTGTGTAGATGGGTGGTGTGTGTGTCTGTAGTATATGGTGTGCATGTATAGCGGTGTGTGTGTGTGTGTGTGGTGGGGGTGTGCGGGTTTATATGTGTGTGTGTGTCTGTGAGTGTGTAATGGGAGTCTATGGGGAGGTGTGCATGGTGGGTGGATTTGGGGGTGCGTGTGTGTGTGAGGGTGTGTTTGTGTGGTGGGTGGATATGGGGGTGCATATGTGTGTGTAGTGGGTGGATTTGGGGGTACATATTGTCGGCTAGCTTACAACAAGGCAGGCATGGGGTTGTAGGGGCACCAGCAGGAGGGCCTTAGCTCAGGGTGAGCAGGTAGGAGAGGGAAAGCGAAGGGGTCATTGGGATGGGTTGCATGGCAGGGAAAGAACAAAAGGAAGCCTGGAAAGAATGTGGGTATAGCGGTCTGGAGAAGGAGCCAGTGGAGATGGAAGGCTAGAAGAGCGACTGGATCCAAAGCTCATCCGGCCCTGGGCATGCTGCTGTCCCTGGTGAGAGGCAGTGCCAGGCCTGGGACAATGCCAGGCTCCTCCCCTGCTCACATTGTAGTTGGGCCAATGAGATGCGCACGTTTTTAAAATACGGACTTGATAGAATTTTGTGTGTTTACCACATACAGGGATTCCTTTGATCATATCGCTCCATTCTCTTGACCACTTGCTTCCTGGCCCCAGTAGTCAGGGTGGGTGTGGTGCCGGCAGGCGAGCCCCGAGGACCCAGAGGGGGTCCCACAGGGCCAGTCAAGAAGGTTGTTGGCTTCGCACAGGATAGAAATTAAAGTGAGCCAGAAGGAAGTGAGAGCAGAGTTGATTGAATAGCATCAGTGATAGAGTATAGCAGATGGGGTGTGCGGGGGGGCTCAGAAGGGAGAGGAGTATGAGTCTTTCCTTTGCTTGGGCTCTGGGCTTTTCGTTGAGGATGGTTCCCATGTACTCTCAGGAACGCAGGAACTGGTGAGAACAAGGACAAGGGTCCAGGTGTCCTCCACAAGTCACTTATGCCCAGGAACCATGGGATCTTAGTGTCAAGATGTCTAAGGTCGTGAGTCTGGAATAGGTACCTGAGGACCCCACCCAGTCCCTCTTTGGATATTATCAACTATGTGGGAAAACTCCAAAGAAATCATGCACGCTTTGACCTTTACAGTTAGGACCTATGTTATTTGTACTCTAAGGTGTGTGCAAGGTGGGGCTGCAGGTCCTAGCAAGAACAGAAACAGGGAGAGGAGCAAAAAGTTCTTTCCCTGTCTCACGTGGGTCCGCCTCCAGCTTTCTATCCTTAGCGCCTCATCCCTGGGCATTGCACCCCTCCAGTACCCTGGGTTCCTGGCTGGGCCCAAAAAAACAAGGAATGGCAGCCTGGCCTCAGGGTGCATCCAGGGCTCCTCCTTCCATCTCTAGCTCCCCCTGCCTCCACACCCACAGCACCCCAACTGCCTTTCATTCCCAGCCATTTATAACACCTGGCTTCATTTGGTGTGTTTATTTTTCATGTGTTTTGTCTGTTTCCCTGCTCAACCATCAGCTCCATGAGACCAGGACTTTGTCTCTTTTGTTCACTGCTGGGCCCCCAGCATTTAGAAGAATGCCTGATGTCCAGTTACTGTTTACTAAGCAGTGAAAAGTTTAAATGACAGGCTGAAGCTGATTGCCTAAAGCCAGTGATACTGAGACATGTGTAAATTTAAATACAGAAGGTCAGAGGGAAGTTGAGTAATCACAATTGGGAGGACAAGAAATGGTGAGAGGGGCGCCTGGGTGGCTCAGTCGGTTAAGCGTCTGACTCTTAACCTGTTTCTGCTCAGGTCCTGATCTCATGGCTCATGGGATGAAGCCCTGGCTCCGTGCTCAGGGGGGAGTCTGCTTGGATATTCTTTCCCTCTGCCCTCCTCCACTCCAGCATGTGCACTCACTCCCATTCTCTCTCTAAAATAAACAAATAAATCTTTTTTTTTTTTTTTAATGTAAGATTTGTTAAAAAGAAAACCACAGACCCAGGATGGCGTCACTTAGGCCAAGTCACCAAACCGGGGCTTAAAACCTAACCTAACTACAGTTTCTGCCTTCCTTCCACACCCCTGTAAGTCTGTCAGGCATTTTCTGGCAGACATCAATGAGGTAATCTATCTGTATAAGAAGACCCCCTGCCCTTCCCCCTAAGGGAAGGTTACCTTACAGGGAACAATCCTTTCTTTTCTTTCGCTAATAACATTCTTGCCCCACCCTCCTTCCTATAAAAACCCTTCTTCCTATAAAAACCCTTCCGTTTTGTTCAACTCCTTGGAGCTCCCCACTCCCTGCTAGGTGGGGTCCTGCCTGACGGCAGAATGGCTTAATAAAGCCAATTGGGTCTTCTTACTTATTGGGTTCGATTACGTTCAACAGATAGTAAGCTTCCTCTCAAAGTCGTGAGGCCCACGCTCCAGTTGGGATCTGGGCTCAAGTCTGATGAGGTAGTTGCTTGCTTTTCCTGAGGAACAAGCACCTCCCTATTACAGCTGATGGGGACTCCCCTCCTGGAGAATTGTGGGGTCTCTAAGATGGCGTCAAGAATCAGGACCCAGGCAGGTGGTTGGCTCTCCCAAGGCAGCCACCCCGAACATTCATTAGCCATTCGATTTGGGGTTCCGGGGAGGGGGAGAAAGAGACCAGAGTCGTGCAGACCCTGTGCCTTGTCAGCAACCCGCTAAGGCCCAGAATGGGATCTGCTGTGTGGGAAGGGGTGATGGAGGCCTGTGTAGGGGAGCCGCTGGGCCAGCACGTCAAGCCGAGGGAGGTTCTTGGGATGTGTGTGTGGTTTTCCCATTCCCTGACAGTGGTGCCAGGAGAGCGGAGGCGGTGGTGTTACGTGAAGTAACGCTTCTTCTGAGGCACAGATGGAAAAGTCACTTTTATTTTAGGCCCCGTGCTTTTCCTCCCCTGCCTTCCCCCAGAGCATGGGTTCCATCCCAGGAGAACCACCCAGAGGGCCTCTTCCAGACTCAGCCTCAAGCAGCCCAGGAGCTCAGGGCTGCCAGCATTTAAAAAGGCATGGGGGGGGCGGGGAGCTGCTGCTCTCCTGGGGAATGGCCTCCAGGGACTGTAGTGTGGGTGTGGAGGAGTGGAGGGAGGAAGCTGAGTTCTGTTCTGTGTCAGCTCTCCGGAAAACCCCCCTTCCGGACACTCCGTGCTTAGGAGAAGCTGAGCGCATGGCCTAGTTAGTGGCAGTGTTAATTATGGGCTCTCGGGAGCCCTCGTCATCCTCGTTGTCCTCATCACTTAACCAATTTCCAGTGCTGTTGATGGGGCCTGATACATCCCGAGGCAGCCCAGGCCCCTTGCTCTGAAACCTCTCCTGACCTGTCAGCAGAGGTCAAGCAGTGTTGCAGAGCCATTCCCAGGTGGGGGCAGGGAAGGGGACAGCACGTGGCTCCAGGTTTGGAGCTAGTGGCACCCGGCACCCGCAGCCGCTGCTCCCAAGGGGCTTTAAACAAGCAGCGGATGCACCTGCATGGGCTGAGGAGGGGGGTTGTGGGCAGCCGTGCACAGCACCCTTTGGGGTCCTACACTGCTGGCAGGCTGTTTCCCCCGCCCAGCTGGGCCTCCAGGGCCTCACCCTAGGCCAATTCTCTTTGCACATACATCCTCCCTCCCTGGAAAGTTCGTCAGCCCGCCCACACGTGCGTGTGCGAACGTGCACAATCCCCCAAGGGGCCTGGTAAACAGCTCGCTCTCTCCTCTCTCTCTCTCTCTCTCTCTCTAGTGGAATCTCATTGTGTTTTGCAGGCTTCATTCTTCTCAGCTCGTTTGTGAAGTGGGCAAGGGGTATCATTACTCTTACTTGTTAAATTGCCTGAGAGGAAAAAAAAACAAACAAGAAAGTTTTTCCTCCTCCCAGAGTCTAATTACTTGTTGGGTGAGCCCCGACCCATATACATTTCTAAAGAGAGAGACACCGGATGCCAGCGGAAGAGAGGGCCTTGGACAGGGTTCAGAGACCCTCTGACAGCCATACCAGACTGTTGCCACAACTTCTCAAGGTGTTGAGGATGCTTTGTTTCTCACCTTGAGCTGCCATGTTCTTCCATGCTTCTCCGCCGTGGTCGTTTCTGTCCCTTTGCTGGCTACCTGCTTCCTTTCCTGTGACCTGTGCCATGTTCCCTCCCACCTGCACCCTCAACCCCGCCCCACACCCCCACCCCCAGCCTCCAGTGAACTGGAGTAGGCTCCTCTGTAGGCTCTGCACCTTTCACCTGCTTTGCTTTTGAATTCGCTCTCCTGTATTTATTTCTCTGCCTGGCTCCCCTCTCTCCTAGACTGTGAGCTCCCTGAGGTCAAGGTCTTCCCCACCTAAACTCTGCCACCTTTTTATCCTGGGTGCCTGGAATGGTTCCAGCACACGGGAGGACCCACTGAAGTGGGCCTTTCAGAGGGAATTCTTACCCCCCAGAATGGTTAGGGCCAACCACGTGCTGCTAACAGCCTATAAGCCCCATTTCCAAGCTCTTGATTCCTCCTCATCTGTCAAAGTCGACATCCGTCAACATCCCTGACGTTGCCAGCTTATCTTACCGCTGGTCTTCAGTTTCCCTCTGACTCGGGTACTACTCAGGTTTGTTTAGGGTTCTCTCCCGTCGTCCATTCATTCAGCTTCCCCACCCTCCCGGCACTCCATGTGCAGAGCGGGCCCTGCCCTCATGGAGTTTACATTCTAATGGGGAGACAGAGAAGAGAGGCCCGTTTATCAATCAATAAGATGCTGTAGAGGAAGGACCGGTGTGCAGACGTGGACTCCGCCTTTCGCCTTTCAGTGGGGTGTGGAGAGGTCATAAGCCTGTGGGAGGCAGACGGGATTGCAGCCATCTTTGGGAAATAGGATCCTCCACACCGGTTTTTGTTTTTCTAGTTTCCTGGTTCTGAAAAATGTCCTTAAGTAGTCTGACAGAAGAAAGCCCTGAGTCCAGAAGGTTTTCCCTCACTGTTGGTGAGGTTAGATTACCAGTCATGTTTTGTCAGACTAGTCAAGAGACCGTACTACCTTGAGCTCAAGCTGGCTGCGGAGACACGTCCTAGGCTGCGGGGAGGGCCCTGGGCTGGAATCCTGGACCTGGCAACACCCCGCTGTTGCTGCAAGGACAGCGCCGAGTCAGCACGAGGCCCAGAGCTGGCCTCACCCCTTAGCGGCGAAGGGCCTGGGGCTGCTGAGACTTATGTTTTCCTCTCCTCGCAGTTCTGAGGCCTGTGGTTTAGGTCTCTTCATCGGGCTCCACTCTGGGCAGCTCTGCACCCCGACGGCTGCCTGATGGAGCTGGTCAGGGCGCTGTCATCCCTGGCCCTTGCACTTCAAGGTGGCCAGAGCTTAAAGACAGGAGAATGAACGACCAGGTTCCCAAAGCTCCAGTGCATATCTCAAAACCGCTGGTTGCTGGATTCCTCCAGAAAACACCTGCAGTGCCCAACGAGGCAGGAACAGGTCTCCTTGGGCTAAGCTGTCCAGGGGCTGTCACACCCTGCCCTCCCATGGGAGTAGTGCGCTGTATCCATCTGCTGTCCCTGACCCTCTTACCCTCCTTGGCCTGACAGATGGAGACAAACGATGGTGGTACCCCTCACTGCAAGAGGTCATGGAAACATTCCACAGCTTGGGAGCCCGCACCCCTGCGCTGGACCCCAATCAGCCCGGTGAGAGGTGAGTACTTCCTCTTCCTCGCTGTCCTTTCCCATTCCTTCAACACTGTGTATCTCCCCTCCAGCCCCTCAACTTGTACACCTTAGATACACACAGGTTTCTCCCTATTAGTTACACCTCCGTCAAAATGGTAAAACAAAACAAAACGAAACATTACCCAAGAAAGAAAGATGCATTCTTCTCAGCGTGTATTCATGCTAAGAAGTATTCAAGTATTTCCTATTCTAGAAAGGTAATACAGCATAACGGGCCATTCGTTGTACAAAACTCTCCATCTCATTATTGTTTGTGGTCTGTGTCCTCAACTCCATAAGCATTGTGAGTTAGAAAAATGGAAGATTCTCTCTGATTAGTACTTGAGTCTACGGCCATACCACCCTGAACGCGCCCGATCTCGTCTGATTAGTACTTGAAATTGTGTGCATTTGGGGGGAGTAAAAAAAATTTCCCAAACTTAGGCTCTTAGCCCCCATGCTGAAGCCGTCTGAGGGATTCTAGAACAACCACACACGAGTACCCGTGGATATGGGCATCACACCACAAATGGCGAACGTTGCGGTAATTGACCCTGCTCCCAGCTTTGGGAGACGGAAGAATGAGGCACGGGTGGGTCCTGCTGCTTGGGCTGACATCTGTTCCTGCCCCTCAGTGACTCAGAGTCCTCCCTGCTCCTCCTCTTCCAGGACATGTCCTAGTCTCTCTGGTCTACCTCCAAGCCTCAATTTTGGCCCATTACTTAATAACAACTCATGGCCAGCAAGGCACAATCTTGCATGTAATTTCCATAAAGGCCCATTTTGTTTTGTGGGTGCCCCCTTTGTGCACTGGGCTGGGTTGGGGGGTGGGTACTAATTTGCATGCCCATTGTCCCTGCCCTCTAGGAACAGAGCCATACAATATGTAAATGACTGTTGTTGGGTGGACAGTGATTAGGTCTAGGTTGTAAAAGTGTTACATACTGTAAACTTGTTTTACAAATTATATTACATTCAAACTCTTGATGATTCTTTGAGAAGATTTAACAGGGTGTTTAGAGCCCTGGACAGGCTGTTACACGGGAGCCCGGCACCCCCGTGCTGGTGACAAATCTTTGGGCCCCAGGAGGTGCAGGGACCCTTTCCCTTGCTGTGGCCGGCAGGCGGGGGTTCCTGCACAGGGAAGGCCAACGCTTTCATGAGAACCTGTTCCGCGACTGTGTTTAGTAGTTGCCAAACCACGCTTGCTCAGCTATAAATACCCCACGCATGTGCCAGCCTGCCTCCTCCTGCCTTGCTCCTGCCCCTCTCCCTTCCCGAAGAGCTCCACATCTGGTGTAATAAGCCACTTGCCTCTTCCCCAACACAGAGCTTCAATCACACCGCCTTCTAGAAGGAATCAGGGGAAGAATTACACTTAGAAAAACAAATGCGGGTGGGAGGGGGGCTGAGGGGCCTGTGGGATTTAGAAGAGCTATTTCTAACTGTCCTGATGAGCACTTGGTGTCCACCTGGAAAGTGAGAGGTGCTACCGCAGACAGAGGCTTATAACCACCCAATTTACTCCATGCCCTGCAAAGCGCCACTTTCTCCCCCACCCTTCTTCCTTCCCCCAGGATTCCATGGCTTCCTGCTCCTTGTGCGTCATCCGGGACAAATCCATCCTCTCTGGAGGCCATGGTGGGGGTTGAGGGGGCACAGGTGGGCATCAGAACAATGGCTGTGTAAATCTGCCACCTCAAATTCTTGGGAACACAAAGCCTGGCACGCAGACTTACAGCTCGACCAGGCAGTTTGCCCTGTGTGAGAGGAAGGCAAACCCACGTGGTCCCAGAGTGTTGTCAGAGCTGCGTGGTCAGTCACATCACCAGACATGCTGTTTGGACACCCTTTCTCTTCCCTTGGGCCTCATGTTGTTGGCCCCGTTTCCCCGGAGAGGCCTCAGAACTGGCCCAGAGGAGCTGGCCGATGGCTTCAGGGCTGATTTGCTTATTGTGGCCCTGTGGAGGTCTTTCTGCCTGAACACAGCTTCTTTTTGAAACACAAACACATCCTGGAGGCCCTTCCAGTGCCCTCTCTGAGATGTGAGGTAGCAGAGATGCCTGGGTGGGTTACCCAGGCTGCTCGCTGGCCTCTGCAGTTGGGGAGGCTCTGGAAGTCATAGGGTTGGAAGAGAGCTCTTCTAACTGCTCAGGAAGAACTGGGAAGGTTCGGGCATCTCCTCCACCAGGGGAATGGCATCCTTCATAGACACATGGACCACAAGAGGAACATCAGGGCAGGCTGCCTTCTCCCCACTGTCTTCCTCATCCTGTTCCTGACCAAGCTCAAGTTCATCCCATGCCAGCTGGCTCCACGTCACCCACTGCTCTGCAGACTTCCGGGGATGTCCTGATCTAGGGCTCCTTGACAGAACAGATGCTCTGGGGCCCCTCCAGGGTACCCACAGAGCCCTCACATTGGCCTAGGTTGGAAATGAGGGGTGGAGATATCGCGCACGTGGCCCCACACCTGGGCTCTTTTTAGTGTCTGTGGGAAAGATTGTCTTTCTTTCACCGTTTGTTCTAAATCTCAGATTTCCTTGAAACCTATCACCATCTCATTGAATGCTTCAAGGTCTCCTTTCAAACGATGCAGTCTTTCTCCCGCTGGACTGTGCAATGTCTACCTCATTGCAAACACAGTAGCCCTCTGCCCAGTGACGAGACTGGGGAGGGAGGAATCAGGAGGATCTCTGGGGGCAAAAGGGCAAAAGAGGGACCAGAGCCGAACACCCGACCAGGAAGCAGAGGCGAGAGCTTGAGGGGGTTGTGCCTCATGGCTATGCAGACACTCTCCATCACGGGCCCCCGTCTCAGGCGGGGAAGGCCCTTGGTCACCAACAGCTGGTCTTCCAAGACTGCTCCCAGCTTACAAAAGCCCAGCTGAAAGTCCGAGTCAGATACACGGGACTGGCCCACCAAACTGTCTTAGGCAGGTGCCGGGAACCTCCATCCACTCCGTTCTCTGAAAGGGCAGCCTGGTGCAGAGGCCAAAGGGGTAACTCCATGACAGTTAATCCATTGAAAGGGTATCCTATCCAGTGTGGGGGAGGCTGGTCAGTGGCCATCTCAGGACACTGTAATCTGACCCAGGTAAAACGTACTTCTTTTCCTTCCCATTAGCTCAGCATCGATTCGCCTTAGCTGCATTGACCTCGGCTCGTAGGGCCTGGATGGGTCCAGTCTTGTTCAGCAGTACAAGCCCAGGGGAGAGCATTGCCTGCAGGGTGGGGTCCCGACCCCTGGGTGCCTTGAGGATGGCTCACGGTTACAGAGGTGCCGTGATCATCCACCTGTCTTACCATCCTCCTGCTGAGAGTGTCAGTGTACCCTACAGACTGTAACTTAGTACGGTTTTAAACCCTTGGGGAAAACAAATCTAGAAACGGGGGTAGAGGTCAGTGAAGTGCCCCTCTTAAGATTACTTGTGAGTGTTGAATGGTGTCATCATAACCCAAACTCCAGCTCCCGGGTGTTGGCCACAGGCTGAGCCCGAACCCAGCCAGCTGGAGGTCGGGGCTGAGGGGCAGGGCTGGGACAGAAAAAGTGCTTTGTCGATGGAGTCCAGTGGTGGGACCGTCACCTCGCTCTTAACCTGCGAAGTCCAGGAGGGGCTCAGGGTGGCTAAGCTGTGAAGCCCTGTGCTCTGGGGCCTCCCGCTCGGAGTGTGGAGATGGAGGCCTGGGCATCAGCGGATGCCACATCCCAAAATAGCAGTCACAGATGCAGCTGGTCCAGTGAAGTGGTTCCTCAGAGCCTAGGAAAGGGAGGGGACAGAGGACCCCGTTACATTGCCTGCTGTGCCCAAGGAGAGGCGGCGCTGGAAATGCTGGAGCACGCACTGGGAGTCTGTCGGGCCTCTCCACTTGCCACAGACACACTTCCCTCCCCAGCTCACGTTTTCCACACTCCTGCTGCCTCTGGCCGTGCCAGCCTGTTGGAAAGCCCATTCCTCTTCAGCGGAGTCACAGTCAGTTCTGTGCCCGCCCCCACCCTTGGGGAAGTCTGAGCGCATTCCCACTCGAGTTTCTGGCCCCCACGCCTGCTCATAGGCTGGGGCGGACCAGAACACCCCTCCTGCACGGACACGGACCCAGCAGGTGCCCAGATATGCACACGCAGCCTCACCCATTCCCTGGCCCTAATAAAGGCTGAACTCTGGAAGAATGGCCGAGCCCAGTCCTAACTGCTGCCCCCGCCCCGACTTCCGTGCGTGGTCACCAATTCCCCCAGTGCCTGGAGATGGATTTCTCCTCCTTCCCCTCTGAGAAGCAGCACCAGTGTCAAGTAAAGACCAGAGACTCTTCCTGGAGCCTGCTGGAAGGGAGGGCTGCCCCTTTGCCAGCAGTCAGGTGGCTACCCTCAAGGCTGCTCTGGTCAGCAGAGTTGCTGTACTCCATACCTTCGTTTGCAGAGAGCCCGCTGTTCTCGGGAGCTCCACGCCAGTTGGTAAGAGTGGAGAAGTGTATGAGATGGCACACAGAGCCTTGTCGTAAGCTCACCTCAACAGTGTCCAACGATCAGCAGTGTACACTGGACCAGAGAGAGAATCATTTAGTAAGACGGATGCTACTGTTTTCTGTCCAGCGAGTGGACGTCTGGGAAGTTTGTGCAAGCGTGGTGCAGCTCTGCTATCCCCTGATGGCCCTCCCACCGGAAGGCCCTTGCCACTCTGAGTGTGACTCTAGTCTTTAAAGAGGTGGTGTTGCTGTTGTTGTTTTCCTATGACCCTAAGCTCTAACTTCCTCTGAGCTCAACCAGATTTGTCTTGCACTGGGGCAAAACTAGCCGTGTCACTAGACAGCATGTTAGTGTGAGACCTGTGGAGGGGTTCTCAAAGATCATTTGTACTCCGAATTTCCCCATATTATTGGCTGACATTGGAAACTGGCCCCCACATAAGCTACCACATGGTGTACTTTTCCGCACATGCAAAGAGTCACTATACCGCTATGGACAAAGGCTATTCTTTTTTTCTTTTTTTCCTTTTTTTTAAGATTTTATTTATTTGACACAGAGAGAGGGAGGGAGAGAGAGAGAGAGAGAGAGCAAGCACAAGTAGGGAGAACAGCAGGCAAAGGCAGAAGCAGGCTCCCTGCTGAGCAGGGAGCCGGATATGGGGCTCAATCCCAGGACCCTGGGATTATGACCTGAGCCAAAGGCAGCTTCACTTCACTGACTTCAGCCCCTCACTTCACTGACTGAGCCACCCAGGCGCCCAACAAAGAAATTTCTTGAGGAAGACTCTTTTGGGGCAATGGAGTAGGATTTTCTGGTCTTTGATTTCCTGAGAAGCAAATCCAGAGGCCTGGCTGGAATGGCAGCAGTTGGGAGCCGGCCCCCAGGGATCCCCACCTTCTGGGATTCCTCCCCCGTGTGGCTCCCACTCCCACACGGAGTCTGGATGGCCTGTGGAGATCGTAGAGATCAGCAGAAGTGATGGGGATGTCACTTCCAAGACTAGCTTATAAAGGCTGCGGCTTCTGTCTCTTATTCTCCCCTCTCTCAGATCACTCACTTTGGTGGAAGCTGACCCTGGGGTTGAGGAAGCCTGTGGAGAGCCCCCCAACCCTGACTCCCTGTGTAAGGACCTGGAAGCCTGCTGGCGGGCACATGAGTGAGCTTGGAAGCAGTTCCTCCAGCCCATTCTGTCCTGACATGACAGTAGACCCACCCCCAACATTTTGGAGGCAACGTCCCAAGAAACCCTGAGCCCTGGCCTCCCAGCTAAGCCGCTCCCAGATTCCTGACTCTCAGAAGCTGCATGACATAATAAATATTTGTTGTTTTTAAGCCTCTGTGTGTTGGGGTGATTTGTTATGCTGCAGTAGAGGACCAGTGCACACAGGGCATGAGTGTCCCAGGCTGTATGGGCCATCCACAGGCTCCCTGCTCTTGAGCACCCCCCACCCCCGCTCCCTGCCTCAGTTCTCCTCTTGTGTCCACCTCCTCTCATGTCCTTCCTTTTGTTTTTGTCTTACCTTAGAGGGCTTAAAAACAACATCAACCTGAGCTGGAGTCAGCAGCAAGACAGCCCCCCAGAGATTGCCTTGGACCTTAGCCTGAGCTACATCTGTAAGGTTAGTCAGACACGCACTTCTGGTCACTTTCCAGACCTGCTGGGCAGGTGCACGTGTTCAGTACCACTGAGCACATGGCGGGTGCCAGGACTGATGCCATTGAAAGCCCACAGTCCCCACGACCGGGCCTGCCACCCGAGTACCCCATGAAGGGCTTGACTCTGGGCCTTGCTGCTTGTTTTTCTCAGCTACTGCACAGCCCGGCCACGGGGCTCACAGAGCCATCCCCTCCTGCCCTGCCGGGCCCCCCAGGGAGGCCCTCCCTGCCCTAGCTCTCTCTCCGCTCCAGTTCCTGGCGCTGTGTGCCCTAGCCCAGCCAACGGCCTACACCGATGGGGAGCTCTTGGGCCTGATTGAGCTCCTGTGCCAAGCTGGCCTGGATGTGGGGCTCCGCCTGCTACCCAAGACCGATCTTCAGCAGCTTCTGCTTCTCCTCCTGGAGAACATCCATGAGTGGCCCGGGCAGGTACCATTAACCCCCAAGCCAAAGCCCAAGCCCTAGCCTCCTCTTTAATGTCCTGAGCCTCCTCCCATGGCCTCATCACTAGGGACTGAAGTCACACCTCGAGTGCACTCCATGGGAATAGCAGGCTTGGAGGTCACCAGGAGGCCAGGGAACATTCTCGCCAGTCCCTGGCCTCTGTGACCGCTACCCACCTCGCCCCTTAGTCTCTGGCTCCCACCCTAAGAGGGCTGGTGGGGCAATCAGGGTGAAGGCGGGCCCTCCTGCAGCCCACCTTGCTTCCTGCCGTCCCCACAGCTCCAGCCGCTGTGCTATACCCTGAGCAAGGTGTCAGATCACCACCACAACCTGCTGGCCCTTGTGCAGTTCTTCATGGACGTGACCTCTCGGAGCAGGTGGGTGCTGCTCCACCCCTGCCTCCTCCCTCTGAAGCTCATCCCTTCCCCTGGAACACGGTGGGGTGTGGGGGTCCAGAATCCTCCCCATCAGTCCCAAAAAGTCTCCCCCCCCTGCCTGATCTCTAACACCCAGGAGAAGGAACTAAAAATACAACTCACTAATGAGTTCATTACGAAAGGAAAAAAGCCTAATTTTCTTAACATGGTCTTATTAGCAAAACAATTGCCTTATACAATTAGCTTCTGACTGCAGCAACGCCCCCCCTTCCTTCCCACTGCCTGCTGCTTCCCAGCCCTTGGTAGAGGGTTCCTTCTTGTCCCTCAGACTTCAGTTGCATTGTGTCCCCTAATTCCTCCTCCCCCACCCCTCTCCCAAACTCTCAACTCATCATTCTGCTTTGTTTTCTGCACAGCTGGCTTGCTGCCAGAAATTTATCTTACTGTTTGTTCCTTGTTTATGGTGCCTTTCCTCCATGTTACTTCCAGGAGAGCAGGTCCCTTAAGTGGAGTCACTGCCATATCCCCCAGCATCTAGAACAGTACCTGACTTGCTCTTGGCACTCTGTTCATCCTTTTCAAATGAATGAACGAGGTGAATGAACTCAGCGCTCTGCTCCCCCAAGGGTGAGACCCATTCACTGGACCTGGCTCCACCTAGTCTCTCCTCGCCTCCTTCCTTCCCCCACTTTATAGGCCACAGCCATAGGGAATTCCTTGCCCTTCCCAGAGCAGACCATTCCTCATCTCTCCTCTCTTCTCACTTAGAATGATGGCCCTCCTCACCCTTGCAACCAGGCCCGTCCTAGGGCCTCTCAGGAAGACCCCCAGCCTCCCAGGCTTCACAGCCACCTCCTCGGTAACCCTGTCCACTGGGGCCATTCCCCTGCAACTCCCTCCCCAGAGGCAGCTTCTGGAAGCAGGCTGGGCACTCCATTCAGACCCATATCCCAGGACCCAGTGGGTGCAGTCATCCTGAGCTTCAGTCCTGAGATGGAGAATTCAGTCTCTTGTCTGTGAATAAAGAGAGGTGGCCTCTCCACAGTCCTAAAAGGGAGTTGTTGCTCTTTATTTGAAAGAACTGGGCTTCTAGAAGCTCTGTCTGTGGCCTTTATGTGTGAACACTAAAACAGGGCCTCAGTGGGCACCATCTGCATTAAGCCCAGGCTAGTGGGAAGTCTTGCCATAGTATCTGAAGAGGCTGACCTCTGCTTCCAGGCTCCCTGCTCAGCCCCAAACAGCTACTCCGCTGTGTCGCAGAGTCAGAAATTGTAGTCTTAGACGTCTCTCCCATCCCTAGCCCATTATGTCTGTTCATCCTAAATCCTGTCCATTCTGACTTCCAAATCCCAAATCCTGTTTGTGGTTGCCTGTCCATGTTAGCTCAGTGAAAACAGATCCCTGTCTGGGTCTCAGCCACCTCTGTCCCACCTGCTCCTGCTTTCATGTCCTGTCTCTCACCTGGATGGATGTTGGCAGTGGCATTCCGTCTCCTCCCTCGAAGTCTGTCTGCTCTATGGATATATGGGATTATCGTGTCTCTGCCTTACCGTCAGGCCAAGTCCAAACCTCCAGGGCCCATGTTGCCCCACCCCAATTTCCCATTTATTCCCAACAGGCCACATTATTGGTACTTGCTTTCTTCCTTTCTTTCCTTTCTTCCTTTCTTTTTCTTTTAAAGTAGGCTCCATGCCTAACATGGTGCTTGAACTCACCACCCTGAGATTAAGAGTTGCATGCTCTACTGAATGAGCCAGCCAGGCGCCCCTGTCAGTCTCATTTTCATGTATGTATATATACATGTATGCATATGTATACATACATATATGTATGTGTATGATGAACCTCATTTTCATAGCTGTGTAGTGTTCCCAGGTATACATACAACCAGGGTACAAGCTTTGTACATCTACGTAAATATTTCTATAGGATAAACTCTTTGAAGTGAAATTACAGTCCTAAGATATATACATTTAAAATTTGGCCTCTAACAAAATCTGTATTAATTAATAATACCGCCAATGGCATGAAAATGTCTGTTTCTCCACTGCGTGTTCTCAGTTTTGTTTTTAAGTTTTAGTCAATCTGGTAAGTGAAAAATTTGATCCTGTGGTTCTGATTTTTATTTCTCAGACTCCCAGTGAAGTTGAGAATCTTTTTATATGTTCATTGGCCTTTTCTGTTTCTCTTATTGTAAATTATATCTTGATACTTCTTGCCCATTTTTCTATGGGGCAATTAATCTT